>CM060879.1:21609048-21686167 GCA_030737845.1 Acorus calamus | reverse complement strand
AAAGAAAAATTGATACATATAGATCCAAAATCAATATAAAAAAAAAACAAATTTCAAATTAAAAAATAAGACATCCATCAATAAATTTATTGGACGGAAATGGATCCGATTTTATCTGTAATTTTTTTATTTATTAATGTGATTAAAATATTTTTATTTTATAATTTTATAGGTATCTTTATGACCTGAAATGTGAGACAGATATTTGAATGCTTGCTCGGAAAGCTAAAAAAGGATGAGGTACGAGACTTCATGAAATTTGAAGTCCGAGAAATCATGTTTTGAAATTAGGGGCTTGATTATAAATCTTAAAACGTGGATCAATGACTTGTTTGTAACACAGATAGGGTCTAGCTTGAAACTGATAGAATCTGGAGATGGATATACAGAAAGTCTTGGAAAAGGTAAAATTAACCGTTTTTTATAAGGGATCTGGTTATAAATATAAGGGATTTTTTCATAACACATATAAGGGTCGTTTTATTAAACTTAGAGAACTTGGCAGGGATCGGGTTATAAATATGAAAGATGTTAGGGCCGATCTCCAGAAAGCCCGGGAAAAAGACAAAACAGCCGTTTTTATTAAGGACCTGGTTATAAATATGGAAGACTTGTTTATAATGCATAGGGGTTATTTTATAAAACTTCATAAACTGGGGGGTTTATCTGCAAAATACCCCATTGTTTCGCAGGAATTTTTGACCCTAACGTGTACTGCTGGGCGATGACCTGGCTGCTTAATACGCTTTATAATAGAGTATAGATAAAGTCCACATGATAGATCACGAAATTATAATTTAAAAAAACATCAAAACAATTAAAATTGCGGGTCCCCAGAATTAATCATACCAATGACGTTTGATTCATTTTTAAGTTAGATCACGAAATTATAATTTAAAAAAACATCAAAACAATTAAAATTGCGGGTCCCCAGAATTAATCATACCAATGACGTTTGATTCATTTTTAAGTTATTATTATATATAACTAATAATCAACCTTTGTATAAATGATCAATGAAATAATGTAGTAGTACATTTTACATTAACATAAATATCTCCCTAATGAGGTCACCAGTCCAGATCATGATCACTGACCGCCCAACCGAAATCACTACACCACCGACAGCTGGATATAATATATTTTAAACCAAAGACTGTACAATCAGAAGATCCCCAAACATTCAATTGATGTACCTTGGATCCCCAACCGTTCAGTTGATGTACCTGAGATCCACCTTATCTTTCAATCGCACTCGCCCATTAAAAATGAACGGTCAGGATCGACGGAGTCCCTTTCCAGGATTGAAAAATAAAAAAGCCGCGAACAGCCTGAACCAGCTCAGCATCTCACGTGCCCCCTCTGAAACCAGCGCAGCCTTCCCGTCATTTGCTATTATACCCATATTACCCTCAACAAATGCATAAATCCCTGTCAAGTATTTCTTACAAATAACAATAAAAAATAAAAAATTGAATAATGTCAGTCATTGGTAGGGAGGGTTGCAACTTAGATGGATTGAACCCGACTTAATCAGAACTAACATGATATTTGGATGGGGTGAGATTTTAGCGTTCGAATTCAATTCAAATCTAATTTGGATTGGATTTGGAATTTGGATTGGATTTGGGTTGAGGGTTTGGAAACCTGAACCTAAAGTAGGGAGTAATAAATTTTAATTTTCTAAGTCAATATTTTAATCATATTTTATTTTTTAATTTTGTATGAAATAAAATTTAAAATTGTTCAATTTATTTTTATTTAAAATCCATCACTTCTATAATTTCAATTTTATATTTTTAAATAAAAATTTTCTTTAATTATATCTTCTTCTTTTTTTTGTGCGAAACATCAATTTTTACAAAATTCTAATTGTTTAAAATGACACATTTTAAATTCAAATCCGACCCAATCCCAACCCAACCCTAATCAAATCTGATGGGTTGGATTTGGGTTGGGTCCCTTTAATTTCAGATTGGGTTCGGTTGAGTTGCACCCCTAGGTATAGTCTCACGGCCCATGCGTAGTTTATACATGTTTTGAGTTTTTAACAATAGTAAATATCATTTATTGAAATGTATGATTTAATGAAAATTGTACATAATATTATCACGAGTTGAATGAATTATTTTTAATAAATTTTAAAAAATTTAACGAGGTATATACTTTATACAATGATGTATATATTTCACTGAATGACTATGAAGGCATGTGGATTGTTCGCAAGATTGTACACGTGAACTAGAATGTAACAACGCTCTATATAATTATATATGTGTGTATTATATATTTTATATTATTTAAATTCAAATGATCTTGTATGATATTTGTAGAGGGAAAATCTCGTGCTCTTCCTGTGGGCACAAAATGTCATAGTTAATCAGGTAAACGGATAGCACGATTTGGCCCAGAATGTGACTGGTTTCAGATTGCCCAAGGAGGATGGCCTGGTCTTTAGAAGTCCTACTTGGGAGATCTTGTTTGCGGGGTCCTACTTGGGGGATGCCTTCTCGCCTTGGGCATAACAACTCGATGATCAGACCACCACTATTTTAAAGACAATCAAGACTAACCACTTACACAGAATAATATAATCATTGGAACATCCATGAGTCCAACCATCCTGACTTGGGTTCGAACCCACTCCTGACCATGGAAGACGAGGGACCATTGACATTGCAAGACAAGGCCAGAGTTGCTCTACTCTGCTGAATTGGCACGTAACTTGACCTCGACAAGCCGTTTGCCATTGCTTGTCGTGGTTATGGTTAGGGCCAATAAGACTATACCACGTGACGACAACATCATAACAAATCTTCAGTCCTATACCTCGCAGAATCTTCTATGTTAGAAGATTCCAGCTAAGACAAATGGACGTTTGAGCAGGAAGTGACGTTGCCACCCACTTGGCTAAAAGGGCAAGAGAAAGACATCCACAAGTAAACACTCGAAAAACACTCTATTCTTTCTAGTTCCAGAGTCATCTTCTTTAGTCATTCATTTCATTGAGTTGAGCGTCGGATGCCCTTTGTCCAACACCACACCAGTGTCCCAAGCTCTTTTGGTGCAGGATCTCAGACGCGATGACCTGGACCTTCACCTAGAGGCGACCTCCCTACACTTCAATATTTATATTTTTCTTTTGATAGAACATGATTTTGGCTTTTCTAGATTAATTGTCTCATTCTTAAGATATCACATAATCTCCCAATGGATGTTATATTTAGTAAAAAAATACATCAACATTACGCTAAATATGAGTTTATCATGATTCAAATATAATTTTATAAACAGATTTTTTTTAAAAGCTGATCTAATAATAAAATTATTATCAAATTAGCAACAAAATAGACATGACATTTCTTTCTACCATTTTTTTTTGTTATAAAATTCCTAAATCTATATTCTCTTGTGTGACAGTGTAAGTATACATTCTAATGAAAAATCTAAAAAAATCATCCAATTTATTTAACTAATTTTTATATTTTCTCAAAAAAATATATTAAAATAATAAATTAAAAACATCCATAAGCATGGGGAATTTTGTCTTTTAACATGGGCGGCTAAATTGTGGGTCCCGACAAGGAGGGTGTTGTGGGGTCCACAACCGCTGCGGACTCGAAAACATTTATGAAATCCGGTTTAATCCCCTCCTTTTAGCGCCCAGATTTCATTTCGGAGTCTCTCCAGAGCGTCACTGGTTGTAGAAATTTTTTTTCCTCAAATACATCAAACAGAGCAAAATTAGGGTTTCCATTCTATCTCGAGAGATCGATCGAAAGAGACTGAGATGAGAGAGATCATAAGCATCCACATTGGACAGGCCGGGATCCAGGTCGGGAACTCATGTTGGGAGCTGTATTGCCTCGAGCATGGGATCCAACCCGACGGGATGATGCCCAGGTCTGTTGTTCTTTTGATCGCCCTCTTTTTGGTGTTTTTTGTGGTTTTTTTGAATAATGTGCGCTTCCATTAGGTTTTGTGATTTGCATTTTGTCATTCTTCGTGTTGTGGTGTCTGGATTTGGACTTTGAAGGATCTCATTGTTTTCTATTTTGGTGACTCGGAATCCGTTGTTTTCGTTTGGATCTATGAGAGTTTCTGGGGTCTTATTTGTCATTCTGTGCGATTTTTGGTATTTTTTTCGATTTTTTGAGGTTTTGTCGGTGGTGTTTGGGGTCTGTTGTTCATTTTTGTTTTATGATTTGTATTTTATACCTTTCTGTGTTCTGCGTCTGGATCTGGACTTTGAAGGATCTAGTTATTAATTATTTTTTAGTAATTTGGAATCTTTTAATTTTTTTAATTTTTTGTGATTTGCGTGGTGTTTCATCAGTGATAGTTTGATTTTGTTCTTATTTGTATTTTTTTGAATAATCCGTGCATCAATTAGATGTCGTACTTTGAGTGAATCGAATCCACTTGTTTCTTTAGATCTATGCGATTAACTGTAATGTAAAGAATCCTGTTTAATTTTTTGCGTATGATAGAAAAAGCTTGCTTGGAATTCCATGATCTGTTTTATGGAGAATGGTTGCCGTTATATGTTTTTAGATGTTGATAACCGTCTAGATCTGAAATGCCTTTACGAATACATTGATTTTTGTGAGACATCAGGAAGTAATCAATATTTTGTTGGGTGCAACATAACATGTACTTCATTAGTCTGGGAATCACACAGTTCTTCAAATATAATTTTACTTAGTTTCAAAGAGATTCACTATTTCATTATATTCATGGTCATTTGGTCAGAGATATCCCAATGCAGAAAGACAGGTTCAAAGAATGGACATTTTATATTTTTAGGAGTCTCTATTCTATGTGTGTAAATCTAGCTTCCTATTCTATATGTGTAAATCTAGCTTCCTTCATTCAGCGCCATGCTGGATCTGTTTTTGGAAAGAATGCCTATGCCTTTTTTTATCATCTTCATTGATAAAAGGGGCTTTTGGAATTTTTATGTTTTGAAGCTGACCCATGCATTTTTTGTTTTGTTTTCTTCTCTACAGCGACACATCATTTGGTGTTGCCCATGATGCATTCAACACCTTCTTCAGCGAGACTGGTGCTGGAAAGCATGTGCCACGAGCTATATTTGTCGATCTGGAGCCCACAGTCATCGATGAAGTTAGAACTGGTACTTACCGTCAGCTCTTCCATCCGGAGCAGCTTATTTCTGGCAAGGAAGATGCCGCCAATAATTTCGCCAGAGGACACTACACGGGTAAAATACACCCATCAATTGCTACTAAGCATTTGGTTTAAATTACATTGTATTACTTGCTGCTTGTTCATATTTGTTTTTTTTTTCTTAACAATGATTTTAATTGTGCAGTTGGAAAGGAAATTGTGGATCTATGTCTTGATCGCGTGAGGAAACTAGCAGACAATTGCACAGGTCTGCAAGGCTTTTTGGTTTTTAATGCTGTTGGTGGTGGTACCGGGTCTGGTTTGGGTTCCTTGCTGTTGGAACGTTTGTCAGTAGATTATGGAAAGAAGTCAAAGCTTGGGTTCACCATCTATCCTTCTCCTCAGGTAATATTTTCAATACTCTAATGAAGCTGGTTTATGTCAATTTGAATAAGCTTTAATGGACCTTAATTTTGTACACAACATATTAGATGGTTTAGCATGAGTGCATGACCCTTACCTGATCCCCAGGATGTGATATCTCTGTATTTCGTTTCTAACATTAAACTTTTCAAATTATCCAAGATATAATTTAAGAGTGCCATTATTTGAGCCCTACTATTTGTTTATTGCTGTGGATGCAATACTAATAGTTAAGTTGGAATTTGGAACATGAAGCGTAAGCTTTTCTTAATTGAATCATCTCAGGAAGTTCTATGAAATCCTACACCTTCCTTGGGCATGCTAATCTTTTTGGGTTTTTTTTTTCATATAATGGAGGATATGCCTAATCTTGTGATTTTCATATAATGGCCTTAACTATTCAAAATCGAGGACCTGTTTCTTGTTTCTTTGTTATTGGCACTTATAGAGTAATTTATGATGAATGATTTCTATCTGTGGTGATAACCATCATTTATCATCCTCAATTGTAGGTTTCAACAGCAGTGGTTGAACCATACAACAGTGTCCTCTCGACCCACTCCCTCCTGGAACACACAGACGTCGCAGTCCTCCTCGATAATGAAGCAATCTACGACATCTGCAGGAGGTCTTTGGACATTGAGAGGCCGACCTATACCAACCTGAACCGCTTGATATCCCAAGTCATATCATCACTGACAACATCTCTGAGGTTCGATGGGGCGATCAATGTGGATGTCACTGAGTTCCAGACCAACCTTGTCCCCTACCCTCGAATCCATTTCATGCTCTCCTCCTACGCCCCTGTGATATCTGCCGAGAAGGCCTACCATGAGCAGTTGTCTGTCCCCGAGATAACTAATGCGGTGTTTGAGCCATCAAGCATGATGGCCAAGTGTGACCCAAGGCACGGTAAGTACATGGCCTGCTGCTTGATGTATCGTGGAGATGTTGTTCCCAAGGATGTCAATGCGGCTGTTGCAACAATTAAGACAAAGAGGACTGTCCAGTTTGTTGACTGGTAAGCTCTCCTAGGACCATTATGTTTATAATGCCCCAACTGTTGGAACAAAATCATCATTTCTTGCTGTCCTCTCAAGTAGAACCGCAGCCATGAAAATTTAAATTTAACATGTTTACATTTGGTTGATGCCTCAGGTGCCCAACAGGGTTCAAGTGTGGTATTAACTACCAGCCGCCAACTGTGGTTCCGGGAGGGGACCTGGCAAAGGTGCAGAGGGCGGTGTGCATGATCAGCAACAACACGGCCGTTGCAGAGGTGTTCTCGAGGATCGACCACAAGTTCGACCTCATGTACGCGAAGCGTGCCTTCGTCCACTGGTACGTCGGCGAGGGCATGGAGGAGGGTGAGTTCTCCGAGGCCCGTGAGGACCTTGCCGCCCTCGAGAAGGACTACGAGGAGGTTGGCGCCGAGGGTGTGGATGAAGAGGCAGACGATGGCGATGACTACTGAGTGAGTGCCCGAAACACACTCACCCCTCTCTTTCATGGCTGGTTGTGTTTACTGTATCTCTATTCACACAGTATTCTGTTGAGATTCTTGGTTTTTGTTTCCTTGCTTTATATGTGTGTATCATCCATTTTCAACTGGTATTTCATTTTATTTTTTTTTGAATCATGATTTGGATGACAAAGCAAATGCATGGAGGAGGAGGGCCTCTAAATGTTTTTTTGTTTTGCTGAGGCTGTCAATCAAAATGGTCCCAGGTTTTTAAAATTTGGATTGTCAAGTGGGTGGTGGGACACTGGGCACATGTTTCTGAGTGTGTGTGAGTAATGTCATGTGCATGCGCCAGCTTGTGTCGTCAGTTATTGTGTTTTTTAGATATTTGAATATTGGGGGGAATCAAATTGGGAGCTGTGAAATATTGGGGGACAATGGGACATGCAGCACAAGTTTCAGGATGACCATGCAACTTTTGTACTTTTTAATGGGCTTGAGGTTGCAGGCACAGTCCAGAATTGTAAATTCTAGACTGAGCCAAAATTTTCATACCAGTACTATATATGTCAATTAAAAAATTATTGATAGAAATTTTAATATTATCTTCATATCAGAGTATATACTGAGGTGGCAGATTATAATGCAAATGGGGCCTACAAACTGATTGATTAGGGCGCTGGTGTACGTAGTTCCCCGGGTACCATGATGGTTATTCAATGAGGTATACATCTCGTTGAAAGTAATTTATAAATAAATTATAAATGAATTCATTTATTTTGTTGAGGTATATATTTTTGATAAACATATATATACCTTATCAGTGAATGTTTATTATTTTTTTAAAATTTTTTTTTTTCTGCATTGATATTTTATTTTCAAAATTTTGAAGGGTATAGAGATATTATTCTGAACCTAAGGAATACTTTATCAGTAGAATAAATGATTAATTGAATGTGAATGTATGATGAATAAAATCCAGGTATTCAGTGGGATCTAGGAAAATGAAGGATTGTTATTCCAACATGCCTATTCCCATCTATGCCCGAACCTATTCAATCAGAGGGTTGAATGTCAATGGATCTGGTCACACTTCTACAAAAAAAAATAAAAAAAATTTGTATATACTTCTATAATTATATATATATATATATAATCCTATGCAAAAAGATGAATGCTTTGAGATTGCATGCAAGAATCTTTATGTGAAATAAGAAAAGGTGTGGTTATAGGCACCCCCACAAGTTTTCCTATCCACCCCTTTTATTTCCTCACCCAGACAAATTTGTATAGTTTATAAACCCACCCTTTCATATATACTTCACAATAATCACTGCAACCCCACCCCCATTCATTCCATCGCACGACATGCTTTATGTCGAACCGAATCAAACATGAAAGATATTGGGCATGTCGAACAAGATGTAGAATGAGACTAGGGTTTTTGGTTCCAGAAAGATATATTCTATGTCAAATCTAATCAAACACAAAAGACATCGGACATGTTAAACAAGATACAGAATGAGACTAAGGTTTCTAATTCTAGAAACACATGTTCCATGTTGAATCGAATCAAACACGTAAGACATTGTACATGCCAAACGAGATGCAAAATGAGACTAAAGTTTTCAATTTCAGAAAGATATGCTCTATGTCGAAAGAACTCAAACATAGAAGACATCAATCATGTTAAACTGTGTAGCCTAGATCGACAGTGTCAGAGTTGACCTAGGGCCAAAAGAAACAATACACCAAACTTGACAACATCTATGTCAAATGTCATATGATTATCAGAAATATCTTCATTTCAATATTGTTACTACAATTATCGATAATGCACCAACCTTCTCGACACATTGGCTTACAAGTGAGACTTCATTAGCATACTATTATCAGCGAGTTACAGAATATTTACGTTTTGGCCCATATCCAAACTAAGCATACTCATGTACATAACAACCCACATATCTTCTTTATACAAGATGCACAAAATGGAACTTATATACTTTCAAATATGGAGTCTGGAACGACTTTAGGGCGTTATATTCTTTGCATGTTCCCATCTCGATAGTCGAAGGAGAAGATGGCGGTCATGTTGGATGGAATCGATGCTGGAGAAGGTTACAGATGGGGGAAGCTGGGGAAGACAACC
Source organism: Acorus calamus (assembly GCA_030737845.1). NCBI lineage: Eukaryota > Viridiplantae > Streptophyta > Magnoliopsida > Acorales > Acoraceae > Acorus > Acorus calamus. Next base: position 21,677,000 of record CM060879.1, on the reverse strand, counting down.
AACTCAAAGAGAGAGTGCAAGACTTATTAGTTTTGATTGTGGGGTGGGTAATAAATCTATGAGAAATGTGCGGGGTGGGTAATGTTTGGGGTAAGTAGGGTGTAGTTTTTTTTATTGAAAAAAAGGGGTGGATAAAAAACTTGTGGGGTGACTATAACCGCACCCAATAAGAAAACCTAGTTTTTATCTAATATCTTACTATTCTGCCTATTATCGATATTTTCATTAGGTGCTCGTACACTCAGTCATACTCATATAATCTCTACTTTTTCCTATGAATCGAGTTGGGCTTGAGAAATATAACAATATATGCAATTAGAAGCAATTTAGTGTTTTTTTTCTTCTTTCGAATGTAATTTATTCGGCAACCATTAAAAGATTCAAAACCTTTTGGTGAATAAAAGCAAGGATTACATGAGTGATAATCCCTGGCATTTTTTTAGGGCAATGCGACAAACACTTTACAGTCCAGACGTTGTCACATAACAAAGTATATGAAATGACGTAATGCAATATACATTCAATTATATATGTATATACTCTACTATGAAAGCATAAATATATAAGCATTTAATTTATTCGAGTGTACACTTAATTTTTGTGAAACCATACATTTAGTACAAGTACATACCTAAAAAAAAAAAAATCAAAACATGCATGATTTGTAAGGTGACAGCAGGAAGGAAAATGATATGGTCAATCTCTTATGCAGCCTTATTTGTAGTTCACACTATTTTTTTATAAATTATACTCTCTCCTATCGAAGTACACGCTCTTATACTTTGAAAAATAATTTTTTTTACTACATGCACTATGATAAAAACCTTATACACTATGATAGCGTACGCTAACATACTGTATGGGGCTATAAAATGAGTTGCAAAGTTGATTGACTGTATCAAAGGGGCGCTGTTACACACAATTTTTTTTTAACTTCCAAAATCTAGTTATATATACCTCGTTATAAATCTAATAAAGCATATACATTGTTAGACGATATATATGCCTTATTATTTTTTTCTTACACTTACTAAAAATGGATTCATTCAACTCGAAATGAATGGAGCGATATACATTTTTTATTAAAACATATATCTCATTAGATGATGTTTAAAATTTAAAAAAAAAAACACATGATCTAAGTTTTGAATTTTTGTGTATCAGCACTAAGGAAGAAATGACCATTATTTTCCTTAAGGGAAAAATCTGAATAACCCCATGTAAATTGTTTGAAATCCATGTAATTCTGACTTTTCTTAAAAATCCACATAACTCCCTTGAAACATCTATGTAAATTCAAATAGCCCTCTACGTTAAATTTTTGTTTACAGATTAAGATTATTCTGTGAATATTATGTCTGGTTAACCCTGGTTGAAAATATAGACTCCGCTTCTTGACACCGTTGCAACTATTGGTGTAGGATGATGGTGTACTTTCTAGTTATGTAATCTGCATTTATGGCCTCACCACCAAAAAAATAAAAGAATTTTTTTTGACTAATAAACTTATTATTTGATAATTATACTGCATGGTACATGTATTCTTCTCGTCAATGTTTGCTCAGTCTGCCTTTTTTTTACCTACTTGTGTAGATTTCATTTTGGAACCATATAACATTAATCCTTTTTAAAAGAGCTTCCGATGCATCCAATCCTAAAATCCTCAATTTTTTAGGCTCCGGTTAATATGGATTTGGAGTTCATCTACATTTATGCGTTACAGAAGAATTCTCATATAAATACATATGATATCAAACAAAGGGTTACTAAAAGTTGAGCGATTTTCAAGATTGGATGTAACATTTTCTTTTTGAGAAAAATCCATATTACTCTATGCAAACTGTTTGATATCCATGTGACCCCTATGGGCGGGTAGTTTATATTCGAGGGCTAATTTTATTTATATATCAATTTAATTTTGAATGATATAAGTGATTTAAACATGATATAATATGGCAGACGAGTTTTGCACTTAAATATTAAATTTGTCTCATATTTTCATCAAGTTGAGATGTATCGGATTCAAGTTTAATATTTAGATGAACAAACCCATCTCATAGAATCGGGTGAGAGTGGGTTTATTTTCTCTAAATCTTATCTCACTGCCATCCATATTTCTCACAAAAAAAATTGGGGGTCACATGCAGTAACATCTCTAATATTTTCCATTACAAAAAAAATGCTATAATCTAAAAAATAATATGAGAGACAATATTGCGTGCAGTCCCCCACACATAACACGTGACACTTTTTAAGAGCTTGTCATTTTTTCTCTACACCAATGAATCTTATATATCTATTTTCACAAAAAAACCTAATACACTATCTGAGAGCTTGCTAAAAACCAAACATGTACATGATTCATCTAATGAAACAAAGGGAGCTCCCACATAATGATTTTGTGTAATGGTGCCCTAGTCTACGTTACTACTATAGTCATTTTTTTATACTAAACCAAGAAGCCCTGCTAATTAACATAAATTAATCAGCTTTCCTTTGATTCAGCAATTCTAATTAATCCATTAAATTATGAATGGACCAGCTGATTGAGCCTCTAAGATGCTATTCCTTGTCACCTTCAATACAAGCTTTTGTTTCCATTTGGCAATTTCACAGACAATGATCATTAAAATAGGCACTAAACTTGGAGTCATTAACAGCTAAAATCCATCAAATATGACAAACATCGAACCCATACAAAAACATTAGATCTTATGGAATGTCCTGATGGATTAACTATTCCCATTTTAAAATTTAAAATGAGGAATGAAGGTCAAGAATGGGGATATTTCCTTGTCCTCCCATTGATTCAAGAAGATGAGAGGACTTCAAGCCCATCTAAGGAGAGGCCCTCGAATACAAACAAAAACCTTCTATAGGGGACGACTTTAAATATGAGCGTTGATACACTTAGTCTATTTTGTAGCTAATATGCAACTCCATACATCATGGTATAATATATACTGTGCTATTATAGTGTATGAAATTCTATCATACTGTATGACGTAATTTTTAAATACACTTTTTTTTTTGAGAAAATGACAAGCGACATTCTATTCATATAAGAGGACCTAAAGGGAAATACAAAAGTAATTGGTCATAGCTAGAGAGGATCCGACCAGAGCACCAACAAAAAAATACTATTATTGTATCTCACTATATACACCATTTCATATAACGGTATGTATTTTAATGAGGCAGTGTATGTTTAAAAAAGAAGAAGAAAACATGCGTTAGTTATAAATGGGGTTACACAAGGGATTGAACATATCATTTTCTTTTAAATATATAGAAAATTAACCCCGCTCGTCACGGGGTTGTTTGTTTTAATTGTTCTTATTCTCTTCTTCCCTTATCCTATTTTAGAGAAAAAAAAAGGATTCATCTAAGCAAAAGTATTCAGATACAAGAAAGTACTTCTAGATAAGAGGACTTCAAATATATAGAGGACTAATCTAAGTAGAGACTTTTAGATAGGCCACCCAGAGGAGAGGATTTCAATAGAGAACTCGTCGAAGGAGAGGCATACAGGCATATCAAGAGTGGTCTTAGGATATCCTGATAACTAGTGACTACTGTCAAATGCCAAATGATGACAGCTATCAAACTGCTATCCTATTATAGTTGTGATTAGGGTGCACCAGTAATGTAATATGTCACATGAGACAATTCGACATGGTGTAATTTTGCCACAATATATGGACAACACATAGATAGATCCATGCTATGCATGCATATATGCATGCAATAAATAGGAGGAATCTTACAAAATTGATGTGTGAGAATTCTGATCCACTTGGAATATTCATCTTCGGGATTGAAAGATTCAAGTACTATTCTCGCTTTGAGAATCACATTCTAATTTGAATGTCGAAGTGTCTTTAGAAGACAACATAATAAGTGCTCAGATAGATCATTTGAGAGCTATCTGATCAAGTTTTTGCAATTTCAACTACAGACCTGAAGAAGTTATCTGATCTGGTTTAGATATGAACTTGAGAAGGAATCCTACTCTTTCAGTGTCCTCTACATCCAACATAAAAAAACGTCCATTTCTCATCCTATACACACACACACATTTATATATACACACACATACATGTACACACACAAACACACGCGCGCGCGCATATGCATTGCTCAAACGAATTGATGTAGGACAGATTTAGAAAGAAATCATTGTAAAATATTTGATTTCAAATCTGTTATCAAAATAAATTTTTATGAGATTTTATTTAGGAATTTAGGATTTTTAGGATCTTATGTTTTATTTTATTAGATTTTAATAATTATAATTGTAATTGTGTTTTACTATTTTTAGTAGAGTCATAATTCACATTATGAATATTTATTTGATGTTTGTGGCCTATATAACAAGTGCCACCATATTTTGTGATGGACAACTTTTGATCAATTAATAAAATTCTCTCTCTTTTGGATTTTCTTCCTTGTGGATTCAAGGAGCATATGAGATCTCAACACTGGTTGGATCTTTTTATTGTTTTCACGTTGCGTTACGAATGCGTTTCTCAAGTAGTTTATATGCATTTATGAGCAAATAGTTTCCTCTTTCTATACATTATTTGAGATGAAACATCATTTTACCTAATGAATGATATTGCCCACAAGTTTGACAATATGTAGGGACAATTTATCTTGATACCATTTTTCTTCTTCTCATAATGCTTGTTTTCAAATTAGTTTGACAAAGTCTCTATATGCAGTGAATCGTTCAAACTGAACCTTGGCACATTCTTCTTGTACTCATTTATTTACTTATCGTAGACAAAGTCTCTATATGCAGTGAATCATTCAAACTGAACCTTGGCACATTCTTCTTGTACTCATTTATTGACCTCAATCAACTAAATCGATCATTCAAAGATTCAACAATTTATTATACATTTCCATCAAACTAAAAAAAAGTAAATGTACTTATATATTACATAAATATTACCTGGAATAGACTAGATTCGATTGATTAATGGTGTTAAGTGTGCTAGATTGCATATTGGTTTGTTATAATATCAGTTTGTTAGTGTGTTACACGTCTAACATTATCTTGTTCTATTATATAAAAGGGTTTTAATATCTCTCTAACATTATCTTTCATTATTATTATCTTTATTCTAACATAGTAACCCGTCGTGTCAGTGTCCTCGCACACGTCCCCGTCGCGCCTCTGCGCCCGTTGTGCTCCCGTGCTCATCGTGCCTAGCAGATTGCTCGTCCATCGTCATTCATGTGACCCCGATTGTGTCAATTAAATCCCGTCAAATTCCGTACATCAACACGTGAAATCAAAAGATTAAGACTCTGATAGACTCAAAAAGAGCGAGAACAAAATGATGAATTTCAAAAGACAGACGGTAACTAAAAAGTACCCTTCAAGTTTGGGAGGGGTGAATATTTTAGTGATTCTCAATGATTGGAGGTGTTTAATAGGATTTTAGGTTATCAATTTTATATTTATGCAAACTCTAAAGATATTATTCTTTACCCTCCGTTTGTGGTGGAACATAAGCACGGAATAAGAAGAATACAAAAAAATAGCAAAAAAAAGTTATTTGTTTTGCTATAATAAACATTGATAGCTATGTCTAGATAAACTAGGATAAAGTCCGATAACTATTATCAGAAAATGTTAGAATTGCTTATCAGAGCTTATTTATGCTAATGGATAAAAATATCATTCTCTATCATTTTAAAAATTTTATCTAACCTAACACTCTCTACATACATTAAAAAACTGTCACATCTATCATATCACACACACATCTCTCATACTTATTCTCAAACATAAATAATTTATGCAGGGGTATAGTTATCATTTAAAAAGTTATAAACTATTATCCATCTCTTATCCATCACTTATTCTTACTTTATCCAAGGTGAACCAAATAACAAAAAGATCAATTTTACGTTTTCCAATGAAAATAACAGAAAAGATACCCAAACAAAAATTTATCTATTCAATATGGATTGTTATTTATCCTAGTATATCTCTCAAGGACGAATAACCCTATGTCACACCCCAAACGGGAGTTTAGGAGAAGGTATTAAATGTGTTCGATTACACATTAGTTTGTTATTGTGTTACACATGTAATACTATCTTGTATTATTATATAAAGGGATTTAGTCACTACTTAATAGAAAAAATGTTTCATTATTATTCTCTCTTATTCTAATCAATGGAAACAAATTACAGCACAATGTTGAACAACCAAATGTTCAGCAATAACAGAATCTCTTTTGGGGGTGATTGTGTGCATTTTAATTTCTTTTAAGATTAATTGATCTTTATATGTTACCAACCAAAAAAAAAACACAATATTTGAATCCTGATCTAAATATTTCACCACTGAATCCAAAACATCTAGTATAATGGTGAAAAAATTCACACTAATCTTGATCTTTTGTTTCACCATAAATCACAAGGACTGAATGCTTAATTCTAAGCCAAACCCAAAAAAGGCCAAAGGCATGGAGTGTAACATACATATTTACCCTTATACATGTCAATGTAGTCAATGAATCAGATCCACAGAAACAAATGGTAAATTTTTTCATTAGTATACAATCATCCCAATAACCAAATCCATGTTCTAAATACAAGTAGCTTCTCCATTTAAAATTCTTTTTTTTGCTGAGTTTTAATATTTGAAAATAACTGACACACAAAACCATGTGAGCACCTCATGAATCAGTTCTTTCCCACGAAAAAAAAACTGTCCAAGTCAAGTCAGAAGTCATGGTAGACACTACCTGGAATCAAAAAAAAAAAAAAAAAAAAAAAAAACTTTGTTGATTGACCCATTCTGTATTAATCTTCAACTTGAAACTTGTTTGGATTACAACTTTTTCAAGAGTCAAAATCATTTTGTCAGATATCATCAAAGTCTTGTGCCTATATATCTCAATCTTAATTTGAAACCACCATTTGGCCTAACATAAAAAATTAATTAATGGACCTCATCACATCTTTTTGTTATATAATATGGAATGATATGAGGATTATTTGTGCCGTGAATTTTGACAAGCTAACTACAATTATTGACACAGGAGAAGAAGGAAATGTAAATTGTTGGACTAAACTTGATTGATCACAAAGTCTCTCTCAGGTTTACTAGTCTTTCTCCATGGTTATCAGAGTTTTAAACTTTATAAACTGATCTTTGTCAAGTACTACATGGAAGTTTCTATATTGCCCACCATGTAAGTCTTCTAGGATTGCTTTGGCAACGGGTTAAGATTTTTTAAATGTGTATTTATACCGCAACGTACGGTGTTGGAATGCCAAGAAGTTTAATTCATTTTAATTTTGAGATTTAAAATATATTTTAACACCAAAGAGAAAAGAAAGGGTGATTGATGCATTCTTTGTGTTAATACTTTTATACAAAGGAACTTACTTTATCTATAAGAAGGGTTAAAAAATGGTATAAATACTAATCCATCTCAGAGGTGGATTAGTATTATAATTGTTTGAGGATTAAAATAGTATTCCAATAGTAAATATATATTCTCATCGTTTTTGTCGACAAATTGTATAAGCATATAATTTCATTTTTATACCATGATCATACCCGTCTATAACTCTATATACCACTGCATATATTAAGATTGGCTTAGGAGGAGGCTACAAAATTAAAATATGAATCAATATTTCTCATATACAATTTTCAAGGATCATTGAAATGCCCTCCAGAATGACTACTTCAATGAGCATAGACTTCTTGTTTTCAATTCCTGATCTCCAATTAGATAAGTCCTAGAAAGGATGTATGACATGCTTTTGCATTGATTATGAAGGGAAACATAAACCCCATCAAACATCAATCCATTCTACAAATGCTGCTCTACTCATCATGTAATACAAACTACTCAATTCATGCACCCAATTAACATAGATCCAAGTATCACTACAATGAGGGAAAGTAATTAATACCATTGAATCATCGTATACTGTACACTCCAGAAGCATATTTAAATTTTGAAATGTAAATCAATTAATTTGAAGTTCAATCCAATACAAATTAAAGTAATTCCATATCTCATGCTCTTCATCAAGTCATCCATAGCTACACATATTCTTTCCTTCTTAATTTAGAACTACCAAAAAAAAAAAAAATTCCAACCATTTCAAGTCTCACAAAACAACTGACACAAAGGAGGCAAATCCCACATAGGATCACCTCCTCCTCCGCCGCCGCCGTGGACCGCATCGAAGTACTCCTGCATACCATTCATCGCGTACAGTGACGCTGAGATCTGCCTCTCCACCTTCATCCGCTCCAACTCCGACATCTCCGCCTCCACAATGCCACCACCCAACGCCGGCGGAGGCAATTCGATCCCTTGCTCGAACACCCACGACATGTCGGTGGTGGTCGTAGACGACGAACTCATCTCGAATTCCTTGTCGGGACCGCCACCGAAAGACGGGCGGTAGACATCATCATCACCACCATCAAATATGTACTGTTTCATTGGTAATGAAGCATTACTAGAAGTAGTACTAGTACTACTTGTGCTAGTAGTACTAGTAGTACTGGGCGGTGTCTTCATGGATGGCCTTCTGTTGTTGAGGAGGTTCCGGATTCGGGACGCGAGGGGGGAGTTGGAGGAGATGGAGATGTGGGTGGTGGAGAAGTTGGTGCGGGTGTTGGAGCCGCGGAGGAGGCAAGCTGCCTCGTCGTAGGCGCGGGCGGCCTCCTCGGCCGTCTCGAAGGTGCCGAGCCACATGCGAATTTTTTGGGTGGTGTCCTTGATCTCAGCCACCCACCTCCCTGAGGGCCTTTGCCTAACACCAACAAACTTGGTGGTGGTGGGGGTGGTTTTGGTTTTCTTGGATTTTGTGGTTTTGGTGAGTGGTTGTGGTTGTGGTTGGAAGTGGAGTTCCATTGGTGGGCTTTTTGGAGGGGGGTGGGGGAAGGATTTGGAGAGAGGTGCAGTTTATAGGAGTGGGAAGGGGAGTTTTGTGTTTTTAAGGGTTGGAAATGGAGTGCAAGAGATTTTTTTTTTGTTGTTGGTTTTTTTAGCTTGTTTGGTTGTGTGTGGGAATACATGGGGCAGACTGAGTTTCCTATATAAAGGGATGGATAAACAATGGCTGGGGTCATTAGGTGTTGCTTTGAAGGATTGGCTGTGTGTGTGTGAATTTTTTATGGAGTCGGGGGACCATTTCTTTGGGGGCTTTTGGGATTTAATAATATACCTGATTGTTCTCAGGGTATGTTGATGATTCATGCCAATCTTAGGATTTAATCCTTTTTTTTAAGATTTGGTTTCTACCTATGAACCCTTGGTTAGAAAATTTTCCAATCACAAGAACAATAAAGTTGATATTTTTTGGGCAAAACAAAAAATTTTGAGACACAAATATGATCTATGCTTGAAAATGTTCCAATTTAGGGAGTGTGGAATCTGTGTTTGAAGCACATAGTATCCTTAAGCAGCTAGCTAGGCCATTAAGAGAGAACCAGGTGATTAAAAATCACTTTTGGTGTAAATATTCCCATTTTAATTGAAAATTACAACATGTATTATAAACTGAATCATGATCGATTGATATTGAAGTCTGCATTTAAATGCACCTACTAACATAAGTTGTCACGCATGACATGATATAACGTGATATATGTTAAATCAATCTCGCACATAATTTTTTTTTCCATTTGTAAATAAATTATGGACAAACTAAGCAATTTTTTTTTTCATTTGTAAATAAATTATGGACAAATTAAGCACCCAATCATTGAAAACATTTTTACCAATCACTATGATAGTAAAATCTAATACATATGTCAGATATAAAAAGAACTTGACATAATTGACTGTGCATTTCACTCTTATTTTGACTACACTTTTTATCAATTCACATAATGCCATGACTGACATTCCCATGAAGATGAAGGGCTATTGAAATGCCAGGAGTTTTGAATGATTTACCTCTATAACTAATAATTGGATCTTAGTTGATGTCCACTAGTGGTCATTATTAATCTGGTCAACCTTGACAAAGAAAAGGTCCAGGGCAAACCACAGTGCGCCACTTGGCGGCGCCAGAGGGAGCAATACTATCCAACAAGTTGAAAAAGTCTAAAAATCACAAGAGGCAGAAGAAGATGAAAATAATTTGCTTCAAAATTAGCACTAATGGAGGTTAGTGATCATCCATGTCTTCTCTCTCTATTACATTTTCTTATTTTGTACAGTTGGCCTAACGACCACCACCAACAACACCAGCAGCAGTTGGTGTTACATTTTTTTTCTTGCATTATTGAATGATCATGCTTCATTTTTTGTACTTGATAAGACTAGCATAACTGCTGATACTAAGTACAGAAAGTATAAAAAATTATGAATGATGTTTTAATTAGTCCTAATTTTAGTCTAATTTCTGGTTTTAAATGCATATATCATCCAAATAAAGGTATACAGGAGTGTTTATAGCTGTAGCACAAGTTCATCTATCTAGAATTCAAACATTTTTTAGAGGAGGTTCAAAGTATAAACTAAAATCAATGACCAATAGAAACCACAATTGACATCAATCAGCTTCTACATGTAACCTTAAGATCTAGAGGTTGCAAATTTTGTTGTGTAAAATATGAGTAACTCCATCAAAACTATTTTTTTTTTCTTCCAAGAACGAGAGAATCCATTTTTTCTTAAGGGTGCATTTAGCAATTCATTTGTAAGGGTGATTTTGCTTAAGGGTGCTTTTGCTTTTCAGTCGGTCAAAAAACTTTAAACGGATTGTCAAACTTGTCAGACTAATTGAGAATCTGTAGGTGGATTTGGATCAATTCATGCCTCAAAATCTGTGTTTAATTTTTAAAGCAATATATGTATATTTTTTGGATTTCACATGTGTAAATATAACTTCTACTATCAACAATAAACGTGATTCCTATATTAAAAAAACAACACTAAAAAAAAAGCATGGTAAAAAAACATGTTAAAAAACTACTATTTTTCAACATGTGTTTTCAAACGGTATTGAAATTAAATGCACAATTAATAATACGCTTTACCAGACAATTTTGTGAGCTTTTGCTGTCATTGTATTGAACAAAGTATAAAATAAAGAGAAACATAAAAGTCATTAAATAATGAAGACTAAAAATAATACACATATAAAACATTTATATTGATAATATTCAACTTAAGCTGGTAATAAATTAAAAAATAATAAATCAAAGCAAGGACAGTTAGAAGAGGCAGTCACGTTGGATCATCAGAGACTGACCGGCGGTCGGAGGACCATCGTGCACGCAAGCATTTCTTAGGAAGAATTTCAAGGCCAAGACTTCTTCATGAAACTATATTTATATAAATTTATATATATTAATTGAACTTGAGCCTCCTTGATGTCTCCATTGTATTAAAAAAGAGTGTATTTTTTCCATATACCTTGAAAGAAATCTTATTTTATCAGAATACCCCTACTGTAATACATGGTTTAAATTATGCATGAAACTTTTATAAAACTTAAAAATTATATTGTGTAAAAATACTCTTCAAAAGAACATTCATGTACAATTTAAAACCTTTTGGAGGAATTTTAATGGAAATAGAGTTTTAAGAAGGGTATTTGGACAATATAATATTTTTAAGGGGTATATATGCAAAAATAAACCATTTTAAAGTTATGGTTTGGCTAAATTATTATTATTGTAAGATAAGCAAATATTTTAGTGGCCTTACATTGGTTTTATAATTTTAATGTGCATAGATTAGAGGGTGATACCTGAATAAGAACTTGTCCTTTTCAATTGGTGGGAGCCATGAATTTGTCCTTAATGCCAAATTCTAAAGAAGAATCTATTCTTCATGTTACTTTCTAAATTAAATTAGTACTAAAGCAATAAATTAATAAACGGTGGTTCAAAATAAAAATAGAAAAACCAATCAATGTTTTGATACATGATGAACAGTTCCAACTGCAACCAAGTACCCACTTATCACTTTATGATATTTCCTTCTCATTTTAATTTATGACAAATGGCATCAATGATTAACCCAACATAAATAGAGCAAATGAAGTCATTGTTGGCTGTACAAAGAATTATTTTTTTAGGGTGGCAAAGGATAAGGGAGGGAGCAAAAATATTGGAGCAGTTGAGCATACTCTTCATATATGACATGTAATGGAGTGATTTTAATGCCTTTTTTTTTCCTTTTCTGCTTGCATATAGTATGATTATACCATTCACAATTTTTATCAGACCTGTCGAACAATGGCCAACGAGTACCACAGATACAGATTTTGTTTGGAAACACATTTGAAAAGTGTAATTTTGTAATAAAAAAACTCTTTAACTTAGCTTACTAGCAGATAGATGAGCTTTATTACGCTCTAGTCCCAAAAATCGTCTCAGGATCATATACATTTATGAAAAATTAATACATAAAAAAATCCATCAAAGTGTACACGACATATTTGAACGACTTTTAGGCGAACTCCTAAGAACAGAATGATGGGGTTATTTATTTTGAAGACCATAATTAATCATACAAAATAACTATATTTAAATCATAGTACAAGGCATACATGTTTTTCAAACGAATACCGTGATACCTGTATCCTTATTTAGGATACTCAACTATCAATAACATTTTATCTTTCAAATATGGACCTAAAACAAGATATTTCTCAAATAATTGACAGGCTCAATCATAAAATTATCAGGAGAAAATCAAAAAGAAAAAGGAAAATTTGCATTGTTTCAGATCATACGAAGACTTGAACCAGCCATCCCTCTAAGAATCGCAAGTTCATATTTTCTGCTCAGAATGGGTACCATATTGTTATCAAAAGAACTACATGAATAACACAAACACAAGTTTGAGTCAACTGAAATATATAAATCACACAAAATGATTCTCATTTTCAAAAAAAAATATAATATCAAGCACCAATAGGCGCTACAGAAGAATCCATATTTCTCAGCCCAACAAAATTCAAATCAAAATGTTACTCAACTTCAAAAATAAATATCAAACCACCAAAACTGCTCCAAAATAACTCCACCACAAACCACCATCCCGACCCCCCCTCGCATGGAGTGGTGGAGAGAAATGAATATGGATATACACATTTTACACCAAAAAAAAACCCATCACCGCAAAAACCTTACAAGGACCAAACACAACTACCCGCCAACAACAAAGGCAAATCAATCATGCAAAAGATGATGATACTGTTTAAAGAATGGGTAAACAATAGGCAGAATGGATGAACTGACCGCATTCGAGGAACAAATTCCAATGGGAAGACTGCATGGGGGGAGAGTATCAGGAGAGGACGGACTGCAATGCGAGCTGCTGCTGTGGCTGCAGTGACGACCAAGTAGAGGCAAGAACATTCGGTGGTAATGTCTGCTGGAGTTGCCTGAGGAGATTGACTATCCGGCTTGCAGTCTGTTCCGTGGCCAGGTCCTTACCCGCACATAGAACCTACATTCGATAGACAATCAAAATTCAGAGGAATCAATAATACTTACTAAATAATGAAAGATCAATTGAGAGACCATGGCATGGACTGAAGTCATTGTGGGCAGCCAAAGTATTGCTCAATCAAAGCAACGATTTACATTTAAGGGTGTGCATTGTTGTCAAATATCACATCAAAGGCATTCATGAGATTGTTCAGGAGGAAAATTCCTTGAAAAGTTAAAATTGCACTCTTCGGGTAACTGGGTTTAGTTTAGATAGTAAAAATGTACAGGGAAGGGTTTCAATATCAAGGTAAGGGTGTGAACTGTTATATTTATAGAAGACAACAAACAGGGCTTGATTCTAGGTTTTATTTGGTGAGAGCAGGAGCACTAGTCTATGTTGAATAAGTTCTCAAATAACTTCGATAAAATGATGTAGAAACAGTTTTATTTGGTGGAGTATTTTGAGGAGTCAGGATACTAAAGTTTAATGAGTGGAAGGGAGGGAGGAGTATCACCTCTGCAAACACCGCAACAATTTTAGGAAGATACTGATTGTTCGGACCCAAAAGCTCCATATCAGATCTGCATATAGAAAATAAAATGTCACTCTTTTAAGTTGCAGCCAGCTGCATTATAGATGATGCTTTCATGCAAAACATAATGCCCTCAAGACAGGAAAACAAAAATGAATTGCCTCTTATTAGAATTTGCATCACAGTATCTATTGATCAACACATGTTGAATAATGAATGAAAGACACAACAGCAATGCTAATCTCACCATGCATTTATATCACACAAGTATCAATCAGAGATATACAAACATTATCAAACCTACTAGTATCAAGCAATTGACTGGAAAAATTCACATACAATCCTATGCAAATAATGTAAGTATTATTCTAGATTTAAAAAATGACAAAAAAAATATATGCTGAAAAAGGGTCCCTGCTTAGATTAACGGTTAAGTGCTCAGGCTAACAGGACAAAGTAGTTCAAGTCATGAGAGTGCCCACTTTGTGCAAAAAGAATGCCAAAGATTGGGACTGTATCTAGTTTCTCCCCTCTCAATGCCCCTCTACATGCAGAACTGCAGTCTTTTTGGCCAATAGAAATTTTCAATTAGATGATGTATGTATGGCGGATTCAAAGATTCACTTTGAAGCATTCATGAATTATATCCACACTATCAAGCAATTGAAGGTCCATTGTAAAATATACAATTTTCCGCATTTTAAATACATGGACTGATCTGCCATATTTTCCACATTTTTTCCATGCCGAATTAGTAACAGTTTCATGCGACAATACAAAAATTAGTATCAGCTTTAGATTGGCCAATTATGAACTACATATTAAGTTGACCAATGCCGAGGTTTAAAGATGGTTTTCAAACTCCTTTTTTTCTGAGTTTTCCATGCACCCAAGCAATGCCAATGTAAATCTATAAGATCCTAAAAAAAATTCTTACCTCTCAACCATTGTGCAGAGTTGGTCATGGACAACCTTGGCTTCAATCAGATCACCCTTTATGGGCAAACAACTCAACCAAGCAGGAACCACCTGGTAAACAGAACAGAGAAGTGTTAAAAATGCTTAATGCCAATCTATATAGTGACCAAAAAAAAAGTTATATTTGAAGACCAATTTGGAAACAAAAATAATGCTTTGGAGCAAAGCAAGTACTGTCAAACTTCTAGCATTAAGTAGAAAAACATTATCAACCTTGGCTACTCTGAATGAATCAGACTCAATTCCATGACCTAATAAAATCTTCAAAAACATATAATGTAAATAAATTTATGCTTCCAGCTTCTATTAAAAAGTCCACAAGGAAATGTCGCATAACAAAAACGGTTTTATGTGCATCAACTCAATCAAAGATGAACCCTGAGACAATGATTAGTTGACATATTATTACAACTAGATTTAGGTGGTTTGTCCATCACTTGGTGAAACCTTCAAGCAAAAACCTCCCAGCCTCCCACCTGCTCCAACTTGCACTGCCTAACCTAAAATTCCCAATAAATTGCCTACTACGAATTTCTGAAAACCAGAGTACCCCTGATCCAGCTCCCTAGCTGAAGACTCCAGAAGGAAGATCTACATACTAAAGAAGTAACACTATTCAGTTACAGTTGACCTGATGATTCCTAACACAATAAGAAATAACCAATAAGTTCAGCATATGGAGAAAAGATGTTCCTCTGTGCAACTGGAAAGATCCTACTACCATGCACAATACTGTATTTCTTCTTAAAAGTATAATGAAGAGGCTTGGGAAAAGTGGAACGGTCCTCTATCATATCAATAAAAGTTTCAAGCCATGTGATAATAAGGCATTTCATTAGATTCTGTGAAGAAAAAAACATAAATTCTCTCTCATTTTTTTATATGAGATTGGATCATTCATTCTTATTATAATATGATACACTTGGAACGAAAAGGAGACGAGGGATTTCAAAAAATAAATAAATAAATAAAGGAAAATACAGAAATTAAAGTAGAACACCCAAGATTAGGAATAGACCCTCAAAACACCCATTAATTGCAATGATTGTGTCAAAAAAAAAAAACCCTACCTGTTATTGACCATTGTTTTACAAATCAAAATACCTTGTGGGTCTGCTCAGATCCTGGCCTCAAACAAAGAATTATGTTTAACTAGAATTCCTAAGAATCCCTCAGCATTCTCAGAAATACCTTGCTGGGAAAATATGTTTCTTAGAATCTGAGGGAAGTGCGTGGTGGGAAAAAAAATCGCATTTAAAAATACTTGGATGCCCCCACCCAAAAAAAATCGTTAATTATATTATATAACGTATTCCAGAATCCTGATTTGGGTATTTGACTGATGCCCAGTATTTTGACTGATCCCAGCCAGCCCCATCCAAATGGAAGTAATAATGAAATCCATCACTTTTAAAATCCTACACCACTTTTCTAGGATCCAAACCCCATAGGAATCCATCATTTTCCTTTTTCTAAAAGAAAAAAAGGTGAGTTGCTCTTCAAACTGAATAATTATACTTATTCAAGCAATGAAAATGAAGATTATCCTGTCATGATAAATAGCAAATGTGTCAATCCATACTCATGTGACACTTCACTCAACTTATAATTCAATGAAGCATGGAGAGAATACCTGGCTTGCATCAATACTGTCTCGATGGAATTGACATATTTTCCCCAGGGCTGAAACAGCATTATCATAAGCCATTAAATTATCTGATTGTTGTGCATCAGGATGCCTTATCACACAATTCAACCTGGAAAGAGCCTCTGAAAAGAACCATAGATTGAGTAAAGCTAACATATATATGGGCTATCATGTATCATATGTAGTATAAAAGTTACCTCCAACAAGTGGCTTAAACACAGCCCCACCAAACTCAGCACAGACACCGACTCCATAAACAGCAGCCTGAAAATGTAGCATAAATCCATGTTTACCAATGAAATATCTAGTAGGGAGAACAAAAGGCTATGGCAAGCAAGGCATCTGTTTATGAGCAAACCTGCCGAACATCTGGGTTCACATCATTGCATGCTTCCAATAAGAATGGAAGGTAGGTATCATAGTACCTGTTCGAATAATACCATATACATTAAATACTATAGGTTATTTATAAGCCCTTTTTATCGATTTTATTTCAAGGAATATGCTTACCTAAGGGCTGCTTCTCGACATTGTTCAGCAATATCATCAAACATGCAAATGGCGATCCTTCTCTCTTCAGCTGTTTTATCCTTCCCCTGTGCAACAAACACTTGATACTCAGACCAAAAGAAAAAATAAATCTTGGCAATCAATATGGGCATTCAGATTTTGAACCCACTGATATCGCTCCTTACTGCATTTTAAAAAGACAGTAAATAAGTTATCATCAAGAGGTTTTAACTCTCATAAAGAAAATTTAGGCGAAAAGACTATTCCTTTTTTCTTCAAGGCAGTTAAGAAAAACATTACATATGCAGAATCTATAAAATAAAGCTGCTTGATGTTTGACACTTGCTCAAGTATAATATAGTTGTCAAAAAAACATTATCTTGATGCTTACCCACATCGGCATGATATATGGGGAGAGCTCATCAAAGAAAGGCAAGAAAGCAGCTTTAAATATTTTGATCAGTGTCCCCAAGCAGTCTCCAACCTGCAGTAAGAGGAGGAGCAAAAATCTGAGAAAACATACAAAATTAAACCTAACAGTACATTAAGATAAGGCATAGAGAAATCTCTATGCATATTGTCTGATTTTAAAAAAATACATGTAGCTGAATTCATACTTGCAGCCTCTAAAAATAGTCCACTACAGAATGTACCAGTCCAAATGAAAACACAAGCACATTTTAAGAATAGTGAGAAATGGCATATGATATCTTTGCAAAAATATTTAAACAATATCAATAAGCCCATACAAAAAATGGATACACACTAACACTATACTGATATGTAAATACAATCCCAAGAAAATCTTGTCATTTACAAAACTCACTTGATCAAAGATTTCTTCTTCTTGCTCATTTTCTTCTCTCAGTAGTTCCCCTTCCTCAGCATCAAAGTCCTCAGCCTTCATCCTCTCCGCTCTTTCACTTTTTCTAGCTGTGCTTGCGGTAATCACATGCTTTATTTCATCCACAACACATCTTACCTGGCCTTCATCCAGAAGTGGCCCAGAGATCTGGAAGGAAAAGAATGTATTAATGCGAGATAAATATAGATAAATGTGATACTGGAATCTTCAAGCCATACAAAAGACAAGAAAATACAAAGAACTGATTCTTTAAGCATGTCTCCAAGTATGAAATTAAGCATTTTGTAAGAAGCATCTGACATGACAATGTCATAACAGAAAAAATATATATTAAACCAGTGTCGAGACACACAATGATTAAACAATATTAACTTGATCAGAATGGCTGTTAAAAATCACAAAAAACGTGCAACATAGCATTCACTGTTTCTGAGTAGCTCTGAACTAAATAGCTTAGATGACAACTTATTTGACTAATGTTCATCTTCCAGTTTTCGTTTCATGTCCCAATCATCCTTGCTCTCATTGCAAAGTCAGTAATTCAAAATTCATCGATTTAAATTACTCCAAGATGATTCATCGATCGTCCTTGCTCTACTACTAATCTCACCTCAGACTCACCTTGTACTATCTTTGTATGCTTTGGGCAACTTCTTCCATTTCTTAATGAAATCAAGGTAGGATGCCTACCATTTCCATTAAAAAAAATTACTTCAAGGTGTAATGCTTCACCTTACATGCAAGCAAAAGAAAACATGCCTAAATTTCTCAGCCAACAAAATTGTGAACAAAGAATTAAGAAAATCCCTGCTCTATTCCCCCTTGCTCTAATCTGTTTTTTTTTTCCATATAACTGGAATGTAACTGAAAATGGCGATTTAAGTGTGTATAATATACATCAACATAATAAAAATCACATTTTTCCACCAGCAATCCACTCCTAAGTTTTGCAAATACTTATTATAACTCTATAAAAAACCATATTGCTCGGGGTTGATATGGATGCCGGGGAACTGCAACATTTTGCTGAAATTTTTGATTGCCGCACGAAACAGTTCACTTCTAAACACTTAGTGCCCCCTCTGCACTCAGGTTCTCTATCTACCCAGGAGTGGCTGCCACTATTGACCATTTCCACAAGAGACTGGAGGACTGGAGCAGCAAGGCCTTAAGCCTTAGATATAGGCTGATTTTACTGTAGGCGATCCTGTCAAATCTATTGGAGTCATTATATGGGCCTGTTGTTGGGCCTATTCCCGGAGGCCCGGGATTGAGGGGAAATGCCCCCCATGGGCCACAGCCCCCCCCCCCCCCCCCCGGGCGGAGGGTTTGTGCATCGGCCTCCATGATTTTACTATAGGCGATCCTGTCAAATCTTCCTCTATATTTCCTGTCTTTGTTAAAGAACACACAGGATTCTCCAGAAGACTGATCACATCTGTAAAAGGTTCCTTTGGAGTGGTTTGAAGGACGACACCTGCAAATTTCACCTAGTCATATTTGCTGCAGTAAAGCAAATGGTGGGATGTGTATTCTTGATCTAGAGGACATGACCAAAGCTCTGTTGTGCAAATGGATGTGGCATAGGATGACGGTGAGAGGTCAGCTATAGAATAGAGTTATCAATGAGAAATACTACAGCGATGTTACCTGGGGGCAGTTCTATTAGGGTGCTAGAAGCAGGATCTCTGAAATCTGGGTTAGTATAGAAGGCGCCCTGTGGGCCCTCAGGATGCACAAAAGATACGTTAAAAGGATAAGCATAAGGGGGATCAAGCATACGTCTTGTTCCTGGATATGGAGGAAGCTTCTTGTAAGAGATTGAATCAAAGAGGATGCTTCATATCTGATATTTGAGTGGTTTTCAGTCAACTTCTGGTTTGAACCCTAGCTGAATGGGGCTGGTCTAAAGTATCATTTCAACAATTCTGCCAGAATGTGTACTATGCTAACTGTCTTGATACAGATGGTGAACGAAAAATACAATAGAGATGGCCTGCTGAGTACAGTGGCACATGGGTGGAAATAAGACAGATTGAAGTGGCAAGATCTGGCCAAGATATACTTATATGGCCTCTCGACAAAACAGATGTCCTGGATCTTAAGTCAGCATGGAATGCTGTAAGGACTCCTAAGGAAAGAGACTGCAAAAGACTGGAAAAATTGCATTGGCAGCCCCACCAAACTGCCAAGCATATGTATGCTGGCCTGCACTCCTAAATAAATTACCCACTCTAGAATGACTCCTAATAAAAGAACCGGTCTAACAGGACACATGCCATGTGTCACTCAGCTTTTGAGGAGGTCAATCACCTGATGCTGAACTGCTCTTACACAGCCTATGTGTGGTGCATCCTTCTCTTGATAGAAAAATCTTTGTATCTTTTATATTTGCATGGAGAGCTAAAAGGCACATACCAAGCAAATGCAACCTTATAAGAATCATAAACAACTTCTGTTGCTGAGGTACAAAGACAACAAGCAATACGAAGTTGTTACTCATCAGACTGAGCTATTCTTAAACACTTCAATATTCTTACTGAAGAGAGGCAAGCTAGAATTTGACAGGTGATCTAGACTAAACCCCCTCCTGAGTGATCCAAACTCAATTCTGATGGATCTCTATCAGAAGATAGAACAAGCTTTGAAGCACCAATCAGAAACCAACATGGAGACTGTATTGGAGCTATTGCAGCTAGGGTGCATGCATCTTCCATAAACTTCTGAAATTGAATGATTTATTAGCAGGTTTGCGGCTCAGTAGAGGACATAATCTCACCAAAATCTAGAGTGGACAGATTCCAGTACAGTGGTTCCTTGGGAGAAAGGAAGGGGCCAACTCCCTTGGACTTCATTCGGGATGTTAAAGCAGATTCAAAGCTTAAGTTACTCATATAGACAGAGACAGTAACTTCCCAGCTAACTGCCTTGCAGGTAAAGAACTAACCATGGGGGTCTACCATACACCAGCACAGTGATTTATGGGAGGAAATCAAGAAATACATTGAAGAAGACAAGGCTGAAGTGGTGAGGATCAGAAAAACTGGCTGACCTATGTGATATCATATCACTTGTGGTTTTTTGTAACAGAAACTCTCAATACCTCTGTCGGACAGGTTAATAGGGGATGCACTCTAACACATTAGCATGCTAGTTTTCCCTCCTTGTTACTCTCTCACACAGAGGCTCATGCACAGGATAGGCATGAACATCTCCATGTATACTCATTGTAAATTTTGACAAAGGTCAGAATACAATATAAATTACAAACCAAAATAAAATTCTGTCCTGTACAAGGATTTGGCTGAAACTACAAGAACATAGCATGCCATAATAATCTGATTTATTCCTATTATACAAGGACTTGAACGTGTTCTGAAGAAACAAGGAGCAAATTGAAATTTTCCTGGGCACTGAAACATCAAATATACTATAGCCTTCTGACGAAAACAAAAGCATAATAATTATACAGCAGATGACCTTTATCCATTTTCTTTATGACAAAATAAATTTGCTAAAGTAAATCTCATCCAGAAAAATTCTAAACAGGTCCAATTGAATAGACAAAAAAAAAGCTAATCAGATTGAATTTGGTGACAAAATGCCCTCCCCTTATGTAACATATCAAAGAAACTTCACAGTATCAATTGTCGCACAAGCTGGAAAAAATATTTTAACTAATATTTTTAAAACTACATAAATAAAACAGAATTATTGACTCAACGGTTTACATAAGTATAAATTGTAAATATGCAGTTAAGAAACAAACCTGAATGCATTCTTTTAAGGAATCCAACATGCTCGCACAAATTTCTGTTTCGGGCTCCTAAAACCAAGTCCATTTCGAAAACGATAACATCTCAATGACAAAAGATAAGCCAAACTGTAGGCAACAGAGGAACAATACCAAACATGTAAATTGATCAAATTACCTTATGCAATGCTTCAATCAAAGCTGGAATTATATAGTCAGATAATTGCTTTACATATGACTCATCACGGCCATGGGCTTGCCCCTTCTCAACTGCTAACTTTGCTGAGCGTAATAGCTCAGGCATAGCTATGGACAGAATTAAAAAAAAAAAAAAACATGGAATTTAGGAATGCTCAAATGGAAAAATCAAAGAGAAGATATTTAATAGTGGTGCAAACACACCAAACCTACTTATTTATATACCTGCTTTGGCTCATTTATAAATGTATGCAAATCAGGTCAAGGGAGATGCAGAACAAGTCATTCATATAATAGGCTGGGTCCATGGATATGAAAATAACAAATTAAAATTTGTCAAAATCCATTCATGTCGGCATATTTTATCCACTTAAACAAGTCCATTCAGGTTCAGGTTGTAGCAATTTTCATGGTGCCAAGACCTGACCCATTTAAAACCATGTATGGCTGAGTCTAGATTTAATTTCCCATTTATCAGCCTCTGATGTTTTTATCAACTGGTGTCCAACTCTAATTAGAATCATCTAAGAACAGATCAGTCTTTTTTTCTCAAATAAACAATATGATCAGTCTGTAGGGTTATCAAACTGGTCCAACTCACTTAACACCCTAAGAATAATAGTAAGGACTGAGGAGTCTTCTTGGTACCTGAAACAGCAGCCTTTCTAACTTCTTCATGGAAATAAAATTTTAGGAGAGGAACTAAAGTGGGAGCAACCTGCACTTTTTGTTAATCACATGTGACAAAAAAACATCAGTATTAATGGACCAATGTGTACAATTAAACTATATGACATGCATCATGCATCACAACCAAACATATAATTAATTCTTGTTAACCTGATCAATCCACGGGTAGAAGCCTTCTTTTAACTCATCAGCATAGCAACAAAGCATGTTACATGCGGTTGCTTTCTCCTCCAAGACACTAGTTTTGATCCCAATTCTTTTGTCCCCAAGAGTGATAGTCTCCATACTGTGACAGAATTTATCAAATTACAGATTTATAAAAACAATATGAAGTCATCATTACTCAATGATTTGATCAGATAAACAAGTGAAGGCGGAAATAAAAACACAGATGTTGCACCAATGATCTAGTAAGTGACAATATCTTACCATTACACCAAAAACATGGGAATTAAAACAACCTTCTCAGTGAACACAGATATAGGAATAAATCAACACTCATAAAAAATGTGGAATTCCTTATTTAAGGAGATCCCTCATCTCCTTTTCGGGTTTTTTTTTCAGACTCTCCTATCTTATTTCAAAAAAAAATGTGGATTTAAAAGAGTAAGAAAAATTACTACATGAGTTGAAGCTGAATGGTTCACCATGATGAATAAACCATGCCTGGTAGAACATGCACTTTTTTAAACAGGCCATGAAATGGGAGAAATTATATGACAGTTCTCCTTCTGGACTCATCTCTTATCTTGAACATAGATTAAATATTTTCAAACACAATTTGACATGCATTTCCAAAATAAGTTTCAAATTATCTACTATACATCTGAGATATGTGCAAACCTCTCATCATCTGACTCATCTATGTCACCATCTGAATCAGCAGAAGTAATGGTAACATCGGGTTTAAGCTGGGCTGACTGAAGCAAAGGTGGCATCACAACACTCATGTACGGCAGAAAATCCTGCCCCAAGCACTTGCAGAGTCTGGCCCA
Organism: Acorus calamus; assembly: GCA_030737845.1. Classification (NCBI taxonomy): domain Eukaryota; kingdom Viridiplantae; phylum Streptophyta; class Magnoliopsida; order Acorales; family Acoraceae; genus Acorus; species Acorus calamus. The sequence goes on along the minus strand of CM060879.1, from coordinate 21,653,379 downwards.
TGCCTACAACCATTTTGAAACAATTCAATCAAACAAAAGGGAAAATAGCACAATTCAATATGAAACTCTTGATTTCATCAAATATCCTAACATACTTGTAGCATGTAGCTCGTAGTTGGGTCATCTGTCTCCATCTGAGATCCTTGCAATGTCATCAGAACTTCCATAACCTATAAAATTATAAAAGCCACGAAGATGAAGACGGTAAACACACAAACAGTAAAAAAGAAGAGCATTAGCTGCATAATGTGTCTGTATTTTTTAAAAAGATGCAGTGAAATCATACTGTATGACTAACAAAAATGAAGAAAATTATTACAGCTCTACAAGAAATGTTGATGAGGACCTTTTGAATAGCCAAGATGAATCTGAACATGGTAATCTTGGGTCTTCATATTTACCAGGTCAAATGTAAATAATACACACACACACATGACAACCTTTAATCCAACTCAATTCGGACGTGTTCAAAAGTACAAAAGGTCCTCTGAATAGGCTGTGTTCCAACTCATTTCGGACACAATTAAATTAAGCATAGTGCATGATTCACTTGGTACCTGCTTAGCATCATTTCGGAATTTCTCCTTGCCCACAGCCATCCCCACCAAACTTATGCACTCCATGGATTTGGCACGAAGCATTCGGTTGGACTTATCGGTCGCATTCATCAAGATGGCTTTCAGATAGGGCATAACAGCATCATAGTACTTCTGGAAGTGTTCCTGTGCACATATACATGTGGAATGACATGAAATCATTTGAAAGAAAATACCAGAAAGGAAGCATCATCAGTGTTAGTGAAAATAAACCTGAGAAGAATCTGCAACTGATGCCAATGCTGTCAGTGCTCCCTCCTGCACCATCTGCTTCCCATTCTAAATTGTGGAGTGCAAAGAATATCAACATTAGAACCAACTTCCACATTATGTTTAGCAACGGAACCATTTTTCAAAACAATAACTGGAAAATGGATGAAATTCACTAGATAAACAGAGTTACAGACTGATGTAACACCTGTAGAAGTACAAGTAACTTGCTGACTATTCCATCCAAGTAAGGCGTCAAAATTTCTGGAGTACAGTTTTCACTGAAATTGAGAACTGCCGATGCAGCATGAGCCTATTACAAAAAGGCAATATGAGAACTTAAATAGTTTCAAGGTGAAAAGTAATAAAAAAATATGTTGAATAAATATACCAAAATGCATGTGCAGGGTTTAGAAGAAAAAAATTTATAATTTTCTATGGCTGAAATCTCTAATCAAATTCTATATCTGATCTAAAAATCTCCATGTGAAGTGGATATGATGGTATTTGGTTAAAAAAGAACATTCATGGATTTCTTTTTTTCATTGACTCTCCCGACCTAAAACCAACACTAAGTAAAGATGTATGGTTTACGAAGGTGGTTATGATTGAAGAATATAAACCAATGAGGTCTCTACTGGAGATGAAAACAGATTGTTGAGATGGAGGTTTACGAAAGTGGTTCTGATTGTTCATGAGAATTCACATGATGTTACTGTTAAACAAATAAAATTTTCCATTTTTTCTTATGTGTCTCCATTTCAGATTATCTTCTATCTCCAAACAAAAATAGCAGTGTGCACGACAGTACTTCAGTTGCATAAAGCATTAAAGTTGTTCAAGGGAATTCATTCTATGTAGAAAACACATGCAATAATATTTCAAAATGCCTATAAGCATTTGAAAAATATTTAACGGGACCCACAAAACTAGTACATCAGAGCTAGGGGAGATTTTCTTTTGAGAAGCCTAAGTGTACAATCAGGGTGAGGGGTTACCCTTGGGTTCCTTGTGTTGTACTAGTGCACAGACTTGCCTCCCATATTCCATTACATGTTTAACTGAGTTAATAATAGAATTCTGGTGGATAAACAATCTGCTATCAAGACAGAAAAAAGTATTCAATTTAATTTCTCATTGTCAAACAAGCAACTAAAATTACTATGTAGATGTGCCTTAATCTACAATGGACTTATTTATGAATAAAGTGTATGCTTATTCCATCATTCTACTCTCAAATTCCCATCACCAACATCTTAGCTATATAATAAAGTTCACACCAACAGAACTAGTTGATGATGAAACACTAAGCATGAAGCCACAGAGGGAGTGTGCCTAGAAGCTCCAACACAATATAATTAGAAAGCAGTACAAAGAAAAACGCACCTGCACCCGAGGGTTCTGAAAATCATCCATGGCCGAGGCCAATGCGGGCAACACCCTCTGGTGGTACTGCATCTGCAAGTCAGGGCCCAAGTCCGTAGAGAGCTGTCCAATTGCATTGATTGCTGCCCATCTAACTCTAGCATGTGGGTCTTGGAACGCATTCAGCACCATATTCACCACCTGCTCCAAATTCTTCACCATCACCTACAAACACACGCATCCAGAATCCACATTAACCACCACTGAAGAAAACCAAACTACCCAGATAGGAATGCTTCAACTATGCTTCAAAAACACATACTTTGGAGCAGCCCTCGGCGATCTGGGCAAGGGTGATGAGTGTGGCATGCCGCTTCTGCCACTCCGGCGCTGCCAAGTACGATGGCAAGAGTTCCGATGCAACAGGAACAATAGTATTCCCACCCAACGCGATTGATAGCCTGTCCAAACACTCCTGCCCAACCCCATAGCTTTCCCCCTCCCCAGCATCCTCATCCTCGGCCTCCGCGCCATGCCAAACGGCAACGTCCTCCACATCCAAGAGCATCCCCATAAGCACGGCGAACAACCTCCCAATAAACTGCGGCACGAGCCTTCTCACCATCCCCGGCGCCCGCTCCCTCGCCTCAGCAAGCGTGATAACAAATTCCACGGCCAAATGCCTCGTCCCCTCCTCGAGGGCCGCAGCCTCCGCGATCTGCAGCATTACCCCCACGATATCCGGAAGCTGCCTCCTCAGATACTTTGGCTCGGTCCCCGCGAGGTCAATGAGCAGTTCGAGCACCTCCTGCGCGGTCGCCTCCTGCCCGGAATTCAACGCCTCATTGAGCGTCTGCATCATCGCCGGGAGCAAATCCTGGAACCTGTCGCGATCAGCCGGCGAGGAGAGGCACTGTATGAAGTTGATCGATGCCCCGAGGGCGGCGATGCGGACATCAGGGGACGACGAACTGGACAGACACTGATGGAACACGGAATGAAGGGTCGGGAGATGGGGAACGAGAAGGTCGCCGATGTACTGCGCGAGCTGCGCGAAGATCAGGAGCGCGGACTCCTGGAGCCTCGGCGAGTCGGACGTGACGGACTGGAACATGAAGGGGAGGAGATCGGGCCAGGCGTCATCGGGGAGCAGCGTCGAAGCCAGCTGCGACACGACGTCGCAGAGCTTCTTCACGATCGACTTTGCCTCCTCACGCTGGACGCACGCGAGGAGATGGGACTTGAGCGCCGCCTGAGTCGGCGGCGATAGGCGGTCCCAGATGTAGGAGGAGGAGGAGGAGGAGGAGGTGTCGTCGGAGGGGGAGGAGGAGGGGGTGAGGAGCTTGCGGAGGAGGATGGCGGACATGGCGCGGAGCTCGGCGGAGGGCGAGGCGGTAAGGGTGCGGGAGAGGGCGAGGGAGAGGTGGTCCGGGTGGGAGTCGCGGCAGAGGTTGTAGAGGGACTCGGCGTGCGAGCGCTGCTCGTTGGAGGTCGACATGAGGTGGCTCAGAAGGGTCTCGAAGTGGGAGGGGTCGGGTCCCATCAGGAGCGCCGCCTCGGATGACGGAGAAGCCATGGATGTCCGATCGAGAAGGATTTGTTAGGGTTTTGGGTTTGATCGGATTTGAAGAGATGAAGTGGAGGCGTGAAGGGTTTTTTTATATATGTTTTTTTTGGGATTGCCTTGGGAGGGTGTTTAGGTCAAGTGAGTGGGGGTATTTTGGGAAGGAAGGGGTATTTTGGGAAGGACAGGTCAGATGTTTCTGGGTTTCCTAATGATTTTGGGATGTGGTGACCGTAGGTGAGGATATGGGAGTGGGGAGTGTCGGTTTGTGGTTTTTGAATGTTATGATGAAGGGTTTTGATTGGAGGAGTTAAATGAGTGGTGTTTAAGGAAGGTGATGGAAAGTTTCCCTCCACTGGCTTCCATGGGGAGTGGAATCGCGAGGGGGTGGGAGAGTGTTAAGTTTAGTAAGTTGTAATGGCGGATTCTGTGTGGAACGTGTGGTATGCTGTGATTTGATGGTACTGTTTAGGATAGAATGCGAATGTCAACACAGCCAGAAATGACCTGTACAATTGATTTCCTATATGAGACTATATGACTTGGTTATTAAATATGACTAAATATTATTTGATTATTAAACTTTGATAAAGTGCTACTAAGTTTGAAAATTCAAAGAAATTATTGATCAGACATGAATCAAATATTTTATTGTGGTGTGTTGTTGAATTTAGATATGGTCAACATAATCTTTTCACACTCAATCCAATATAAATATAAAATTAAGTTGATGACATAAATGCAAAAAAAAAAAAAAGAATTGAAATTGGGACTTTAAAGTTTACAAATAAAATATATAGGTTATATGAATAGTAATTATGACTGATCAAAAAGCTAATTATATTTAATTTGTACATAATAAGATATATATTCACACATACACAAAATTTTATAATGAGTATATATTATTATTTACATGATTGTATTTATCCCAAAAATTTTGATTTTTGGCAAGAATAAAATTAATAATAAATACATTTTTAGGCAACTGACAAATTTGGAGGCAGTTTAGTATTCAATCTCATTCTTATTCTAAAACGTTCAAAAAAGTTACGTTTGAAATCTTCTATTCCTATATTAATTCTCGTATATTTTAGATCAAATTTTTTTTATATATATAAATCATTTAAAAAGTTCTTTTATAGATTGGGTTTATCAAACTGATACTTAATATAGTGTTGGGCTGTTAAGTAATGGGACAAAAATAATTATGAGGATAAGTCGGGGGAGATTGACATTTTATTCTATTTGGTATAAAAAATAATCGGAATAAAGTGCAAACAATTATCCCAATTTTAAAATGAAAATGATGATTTTTGTTCCATCTAAAGGTTGAAATAACATTTATCTCACTTTTATTCCCAATTTTGGCAAATGTGAATAAAAATAAAATTGATGGATTGAGCTGATCTGACAAGAAGATAAATGGTGGGATAAAGAGTAATCTTAAGGATAAGTGAGTTGGAGGATAATTTATTCTCGTTTGGTATAAAAAATAATCATGATAAACTACAGACAATTGTCCTAATTTTAAAATAAAAATATAAATATTTTGTTCTATATATGGGATAGCATTTATCCCTACTTTTTATTCTAATTTTGAGAAATGTAAATATAAACAAAATTGATAAACTTTTTATCCCTTAATAATGAACAAAATAAGAGCCGACCATGATAATTAAATTTTTTTGAATGGGCTATAGGCAAAATTTTAAAGCAGGTCCAATACATTACTATATAAAAAAATCTATATTGTTTTAATTTTGCACACTACTAATATTATTAAATAGATGCACAATATTATATAATCATTTAAATTAATACATTATACAATATTATATGCTTAAAAAAAATTAAATTGAAATGTCTATTAGCTTATGGTTGATGAGATTTTGAAAAAAAAGAAATTTTAAGCTTGACTTGTAGAATATCAAAAGAAATTTTATTGAGAGGGATTAATTAACCTAACACATATTATTGTAAAATTTATTAAGTCCGCTGAATAGATGGTTCTCAGGAACCTTATTGGGTTGCATTGGTGGCTTTATCTCAGAGTCGATTATGGATAAAATTGATGAAATTTTTATCCCTAAATTATGATAACTTTCTTCAAAATCTTATTACATGGCCCATTGTTTTGGTAGAACCGTTTAAGCCGTTTACGTGAACCGCAGTGGCAGAGTAACTCCACGAGAGGAGTGTACGTGGGGAGTGAAAGGGGTGTGGTGGATAAACAGGTCTTTCGGACTTTCGGTGAAATTCTTTGCCACGTCATCGGCCGTCAATGACGCACGCGTGGTTTTCAAAACTTTTGTTCGCTTTACTCCTGTTTGAAATATATATAGAATAAATAATTTCATATATACATTGTTAATCATCTTTGTATATAGTTAGTAAATACACATACGGAAGGTGGACCTAGAAAAAAATAAAACGGCTAATGTGAGTAGTCTTGATAATATGATAAAAATTGAACGATTTTAAAAAATAATGGATAAAAGAATAATTATGATTTTACTTTTCCCTTGTATATATTACACATCTTGTTGAGATTTCAATTTTTCAAACCCCTGAAATTTGACTGAAATTCATATAATCCTTTAATTTTTTTTAAAATCCATATAACCTCCTGAAAACACCTAGCATATCCAAATAATCTCTTAAATAAAAAAATTTGTTAATAGATGATGAATGTTTTGCGCATATTTCATTTAGTTAACACTGATTAAAAACAAAAACTCACTACAATGAATTAAAAATAAAAAAATCATATGAAAATGACGATTTCACTCTCTCTCAATATATTATAATCAAAATTCTATCCGGAAGAGTAAAATCGTTATTTATAGAAAAAATTTCACATTTTTAACACATTTTAGGTTTTTTTATATTATTTGTTTTCTACTATAGTTAACCAAATATAATGTTCACAAAATATTCATTATCTGTAAACGCAAATTTTTTTCAGATGGTTATTTGGATTTACTAGGTGTTTTCAGAAGATTATATAAATTCTACGAAAAGTTAGAGGATTATATGAATTTCATTTACAGGGAGTTTTTCCTATTTTTTATCCCCGTCACAATCTTCTTTTTTAGGCCCCGTTTGGCAAGGCGTTCACCCGCGTTTGCGTCGACAAATACTCCCCAACGCGGATTTCAAACAAACACTCCTTAATAGCGTCTGCGTTTTGTTTGTATTTTCACCGAATTCTTCAACGCATTAAAAACCCGCTTCCCCCGAAGCCACCTGATTTCCCCAACGCAGCGGCACCAACCCCGCTCCCAAACAGACAGTTATAAATACATTTCAACATAGGAAAAAATTCATATAACCCCCTACAATCACCTCAATATCCATATAACCCCTTTGAAACCCTTACATAAATCCAAATCAATCCCTAAGTTAAAAAACCATTAACATAATTAATATATATTATTAAAATATTGCATTTTGTTAACCCATGATATTTATAATATCTATAAATAAGCCCCTGTAAACTAAAAAAATCAAAATAACCCCCTATCAGTTACGATTTTACTCCTAACTCATCATCTTCTTCGTCATATATTTGCCCCCACTAGAGTTGCAAAATCCACCATTGCTAGGCTGCTAGCGTCCTGATCGTTGCATTGAAATCCACGAGTGAATGTTAATCAATATGATTACATAAACACCTACAAAAACAGAAACAATGTGCACAATCTGAAACAGAGAACAATTATAAAACCTACAAGAATATAAACCCACTGAATAAAAGATTTTCTGTTTGGTTGTATCTAAGAGTAAGAGATTGTGGTGTTTGTGATGGACTGTGATGGGAAATTGTGGAGGTGGAGCGGCGGATACTCTGCAATAAAAATTGATTCCGCTTCCCAAGAGAAAAGAAAAAAATATTTAAGAGATCCTTTCCTTTCAAGGAGGAGTGATTGAAAGAGGGGGAATTGAGATGAGGCACATTAAAAGAGGAGCCGTGAGGACGATTGAAGGGGAGCGATCTAGATGAGATAATGAGGTATAGAGATAATTTCATAAATGGAGTTAAATTCACCCGTATAACAATAATGACAGATTTGTATTTAGATAAAGTTTATAAGGTGATATGGATTTTATAAAAAAACAGAGTTATGTCAATTTTAAAAAATTTATAGTTTAACCCTTCAAAATAATTTTTTAAAACACAAATAAATATGTTATCTGCAAAACAATTTTTTAAAAACAAAAAATATAATTTTTGAAATGAAACTGTGTTACTAAAATGCATCCTTAAATAGTTAAATGGGAATGGAATCATTGAACGCGGGTTTGCGGGTCCCTTTTTGTGGTCCCCTCCGACAAGCAGGCCTCCTAAAAGTATTTTTTTTTTTCAAAAGGAATTCGTAGAGTTGTTATTATTGATTTTTTAACAAAAGAAAAGGTGTTGGTGGGATATGAACCTTAATAAAGAACTCAAAACTACTCGATCATCTTTTTTTTAATTGGTTTATTTTTTCAAAGTATATAATATTTTAATTCTTTATAGAAAGTTATCTAAGTGTAGAATTTTTTACTTTTTTAAAAAAAAGATATATTATATAACTCATTTATTAGAACTTAAAATATGAAGAATAATTGTATATACCGTCATTCTGCTGATTGAACATGCCTATCCCATGTTTAGATGGAGAATTGGGGTTGGAATAAATGGAGAAAAGGTGAAATAGTGATTAAATGGGTATTTGAAATGTTTGAATAAATAAAAATTTGTATGTCAGAATTAACTGGTACAAAATAATATAATTATTATTGTTTATCCCCTATAATTAAGTTTGTCCAGGTCATTAAACCTAGTTAAATATGTGAGTCTATTATCAAATCAAGTGTTACCACTCTTATAAATCAAGTGTCTCACATGTTAAAATTTTTTTTCACATTTTATGAATTATTATTCACACTTTATTCACAATTTATCTATGGTCAACCTAACAATAAAAACTTTATTATAACGTTTCCTAACAAGAATAATTAAAAATATAATCAAACAAAAAATTATTTATTCTTTATCAATACTATAATAGTCATAAACTTCAGAATGACTTAATTCTCTATCCAAATGGGACGTAAGGTTCATCTGGTTGAATTGGATTAATCGTCTTCAAGAACGCATTTTTGATGTGTTCGTTGGCCTCGCTAATGACTGGGGCGCTTCTTAGGAGGGCCAAGAGTGTGGTGATCACCAAGCATGGCATCCACTTAACGGCTTGAGGATTGGAGATGTGCGGGGAGCATGCCGGAATGGAATCCTCTTCGACCCCTCTTACTCCCTGGGTCTTGTTGTGTTTCTTTTCCCTTGCTTTTAACCTTTATTTTAATTCTTCACTTCTTTATATCTCATTCGGTCCAAAGTTAATCGATTAATATAATTGGGATAGCTTTGGTCTATCAATTTTGAAAAAAAAAATAACGCATTTTTTAAAGAAATTTTTTACATAGTTTTATCATAATCTAATTATAAATACTCATTTACATTCATGAAAAATACATAGACACGTATTTTGGTAAACATAGGCATCATATAAAATCTAGTCAAATTTTTACATCAAAATTCAAAAAATCAAATTATCACTACATCCCTTAAGCCTGAGAGATTCATTGAGGGAAGGATCTTCCAACTTATTTCGGATGGATTCACAACAAAGGGAAGATATAATCAGGAGGAATTCATGGGACTCAGTAGGACCATGACAAGAATGAAGTGAGTTTGTATGATGTGAGGCTTGAGGACAACCTAGACAAATAATGGACTCGAAATAAAACAAGTTCATTAAAAGATTAAACAAAATTTTAAGAGACTAACATTGATAAACTATATGTAAATTTTAAGAAAAATTTATGTACATGAAATAAGTTCATAATCAAAATCCAGTAAAAAATGATAGCAACCCTCGTTGACGACACACAAGCTGCTTTTATCCCTGGTCGACACCTCCAAGACAGCTTCCTCACAGCCTAGGATATCATTTCAGCGTTATATAAAGATCATCAGAGTGAGTTGTTGTTTAAACTCGACTTCGTGAAGGCGTACGACAACATAGACCATCCCTTTCTCTTGTAGATCTTGACAATGCAGGGCTCTTCACATAGATGGATTAATGGACAATGCATTGAGACCGTGTGGGCGTCTGTACCTGTCAACGAGTCGATGGCAGATTACTTTCCTCTCAACAGGGGGTTACGCCAGGGGCTAATGTTTTTGTAGGACGACACTGTAAAGAACGATCACCCTACACCCAAATGAATATAGATTATCATGCATGACGTATTAAAGCAGAACAATTTTTTTATTACATTATACGTACATTGTCATTCCGTACACGATATGCAATGTGAAGTCGATAATCAATCAAGATTTCATTTGTCTCTGATCCACTGAGTTTCTGATTGACATGATTTATGTCAAACCACTTTAAACATAGAAGACAACGTCTAAATCGAATTGGAAATAAAATTTCTGATTTTTGATCAACATGATATATGTCGAACTATTTTACACAAAAACACCGTTTCGGTTGAACTCGTGGGGTGGGTAGAATAACTGTTGGGGTGGCTATAACCGTCCCCAACTTTTAAAAGTGCTGTATTGATGCGCCACCTCTGCAGCTCTCGAGCCCCCACAGCGACCGCCCGAGGAAATCATTCGAGAGCCCCCGACCGTCGGATGGCGGCGAAGGCACTCAATCTATACCGCAGGATCACCGCGATCCACCGTCCGCTCTCCACTGCCACCGCCTCGTCCGCCTCCTCTCCTCCCCTTCCGTGGCTCTTCGTCGGCCTCGGCAACCCCGGCGAGAAATACTGCTCCACCAGACACAACGTATTCTCTCTCTTTCTCTCTCTCTCTCTCTCTCTCTCTCTCTCTCTCTCGGTGCACTCATCTCGTCTTCTTCAGGTGGGATTCGAGATGATTGACGCCTTCGCCGCATCACAAGGCATCTCGGTGTCCTCGGTCCACTGCAAGGCCCTCTTCGGCCAAGGTCGTGCCCCGATCGATCATTTGTTGCATTTGAAGTTGATCTCACTTCAGTCACTCACTGACATTCTCTCTTTCTTTCTCTCTCGGTTCAGGCATGGTGGGGGACAATCTGGTCCTCCTCGCGAAACCACAGACTTACATGAACCTGAGCGGTGAATCTGTGAGTGCTCGAAATTGAAAAGCTTGTTTTTTTGTTTGGTTTTTGTTCCTTTTTGTTTTTGCTTGCTTGATGTTTCGATCATTTTGTGTTTTGTAATTTGAATTGTGATTGTTTGATGAAATGCTTAATAGGAGGAGCTATGGCTTTCTCTCATAATCAGTATATGAAGAAGATTAAATAGAAAGGAATACTGTTTTGCTTTGTGTATTATTACTTCTGCTAAGTTTGTTATCAGAAATCTATTGCTTGTGTCTGTGATTGAAGAGTTCTTTGTCCTTGCAATGCCTGTACCCATCTCTGAACCTTTTCTTTGCAAGTTGGGGTGTGTGTGTGTGTGTGTATGTGTGTGTTTGAATAGGTCTATTTCTGAATTTAGGGGAATTTAAAAATTTCTGTTATTAATTATTTGATTTTAAGATTGATTTGAACTTAAGCGGAATATCAGTCAATTAATCCATCTACCTATCCAAATCAGATCCTGTATGTGAAATAAATCAATCAAGTATATGCAACACAAACAATCACATACCACAAGACACATATTTACAAGGAAAAACTCCTCACAGGGAAACAAATCTTGGACCTGCAATATAAATCCACTATGACCAAACTAATAGTAAATGAAGTCATTACAACTCGATGCTCATGACTCATTCAATGATCCTGCCTGGATCAACCTTTCTGGTTGGTTTGTCAATGCTGTTTCCACCAAATTGTTAAGTGACTCCGACCCCACTGGCTGCGATCTTCATATTCTCATGATATGGTTCTCTTCAAGTCTCACAGAATCCTCCTAGTTCTATCTTTCCTTCTACTGCGAGTCCATCCACAAAAAATTGAATGATCCTAACCCGATTAATGAATCTCTCAAGCTTAAGCTATGTGGTGGTGGATGGATTTTTTTGAGTTCTGATGTGAAAATATGAACTCAAATAAGATAGGTTTAAGCTAGATTCTATGATGCCTAGGGTTTTGAAAATATACTTCTTTATGTTTTTCATGGGCTTAGATGAGGATTCATAGTTAGATTATTACAAAACTCGAATTAAAAAAATTTCTTCTAAAAATGTCCCAAAAATTGATTCATCCTACTCTCCATCATGTTCGTGCGGATGAACCCTACTTGAATTTGATCCGAATTTGGCAGTATATGTAGTTATGCTAAATCTTAATAAATATTCAAAGGATTAACTATGCAATTTTTCATGATTGTCCGGACAATGGTTGATCGTTCGCAATGAGAGAATTTATTTTTCCGAAAACAATGCTTTGGAAGATCGTTTGAACTAAAATGTATGCATCGCTCTTACAAATGTTCTTCACCGTTCAGATGGATGGCTAGAAAACGACAATTTGAAGTTCATTTAAAACCTTTTTAAAAATCTTTTCAAAATTCATTTTAAATATTTGAAAAAAAATTAAAGTACCTTTAAAAACTTTTTTTAATCCTTAAAAAAAAACTCATTTAAAAAAATTTATTATATAATAAATAACTTCTTTGAAATTCATTGTCAAGTCATGATTTAAAATCGATGAATCTCAAATTTTTACCTCAGAGGATGGATAACTGGAGAGATGTTCATTTATACGAAGGACAAATCTGAGTCTTTAGTTGCTCCTCTGATCTTCAATCTTCTTCATTGACTTATTTATATGACTCAACTATTACATTGACTTGAATATTTGTTGTCACAAAAATATGCCATCATATAGACAAATTTTTTTTGGGACTAAGACAGTTGAGGACCAAGACATTGGGTGAGTCCTGGGTCTTTTGTAAGTTGGGGACATGTGATGTGTGATGAGTATTCTGGGACCAATCAGGGACCAATCAGTGATCATTGAGATGGAATAGGCAATGTTGCAATAATTGAGCATGGATGGATGATTGTGATGGTGTTCCTTCAATGTTCAGTTTCACAGCATGCTATGCATTGAGCTTCTGGTTGAATTCTTATGTGATGTGAGAGTATGACTGGATTCTCAATAAATCATGTAAAGTGAAGCTCCTATTTTCAGGATTTGTTAATTGATTTTGGTGCTCAAATTTGGACTAGGGATAAGCTATCCTTGTGGGCTTGTGTCTTTTTGATAAAATGAAGGTTGAGGATTGATCGGGTTTTTTTTTGTGTTTCTTGATAATGGTACTATCAGTTGGTGAAAAATGATTAATGGATGACTTGAAAGAATTTTGGAAGCTGATGGGTCCTTGCTACAAGCTTATTTTATTTTTATTTTTTGATGCCTTGTGTCCTCAATAATGTCCTGTGTAAAAGCATGGTGGGCAAAGGAGTATACCATGGTATTTCAGGCCACTGATTCATTCATTTGTGAAGAATCTCATAATCCCATTTGTCAGTGGTGTCACTTTAAGTTCAAGTTCTTTTTTTCTGTTGACTTATCAACCTCAACAAATCTAACTGTAGTCACACATGGTGAGGTGACATAGAAAGGTCTGCTTAGTTCAGGTTAAGTGGGGGTCTGAATTGTCACTCCCACATAATCACCTACTTTTAAATATTCAGTTGACCATGAGACTAACTTACCAAAAGGATGCCACATGCAGGAAAGAGTCCTCAAACTTGAGAAATAGTCAAGTCACTTCCTTTTTTTTACACTTCTTGGAAGTTATTTAAAATTATTCCTGTTTCTTGTTTTGAGAAGAATTTGAATCTGATAGATGAAGATCAGCCCTAAGGGACATGGAGACATGAAATGTGAGTACTTAGTCACATGGCATGAATTTTTTTGTTGGTCGGTGCGCATGACAGGATTGGCACAACATATTTTGTTAAGTAAAGTTTCTTGCAGTGATATTGGTAATACGAGGTTTTTGGTTTTTCAATACGTGACAGTAACTTACCAAAAAAAATACATGACAGTATATCGAATAAGTTTCCTTTCATATTCACATGATAGACAATGCATTTGCAATTGAAATGTCTTTATGGATTTTCATTTTTAAAATTTCATGGTCGAGTATTGGTGCTGCGAGGTAGGATATGGTTTTGGTTGTTACTATTTTTTGGGTGTGCAGCTGGACAAGGAGAGAGAAAATGAAAGAAGAGAAAGGAGTCCACAATTAAAGAAACTGGGGAAGAAGATGGAGACAGATTTTTCAGACAAGAAAATAAAACGAATTTTGTTCATGAATTATCAAAAGAAAGAAATACATCTTATCAAGTCAGGTCTTGAAAAAGATTACGAAACCATTGAACACTAACAAAAAGGCTGAAACTTGGCCAACTAATTGATCACCTAAAACTACTACTAAAAAATTCTCAAAATTAGATGAAAAGAAGGAATAGAGATTCTAATTTGATAAAAGACCTGAAAGAATATCTAAAGAAAATCTACTCGGGTAGCCTACCCTTTATCCCCTTATATGTTTTTTTCCTTTAAATTGCAAACAGGACACAGCACATATTTCAATAAATTTTCTCGAAAGAATGATTTTTTGTAAACTATTTAAATATAGTGACGATATTTTGTTTTGTTTGCAGACTGGACCACTTGCAGCATATTATAAACTTCCATTAAATCGTGTTGTTGTGGTACTTCTCTCTTGTACACCTTTTTACTTGCCCTGACTATGACAATGAGACTTAATGTTACATCTTATTCTCATGACACTTTCCTTGACTATGACAGTGAGACATTACTATAAGATTTTACATCTCATTCTCATAAAAGTGCAGATTTTTGATGACATGAATTTGCCATGTGGAGTTCTTCGGTTGCATAACAAAGGAGGACATGGATGCCACAATGGGTATATTGGAAACAGCCTTTTATTGCCTGAACTTATTTTTTTCTTGTCATGATGTCTGATTTTCTATATTACATCCATTACTCGTAAGTAGATAAATAATGATCTTCCCTGCACATTAGGGCTATATTAATGCATTCAGAAGAATCAAAAGCAGCTGATATTTGTTCTTTTAGCATTGTTTCAAAGCAAAGTAGTTTTTATGTGATATCTCCCACCAACAGTTTTTTTTAAAGGAAAAGGTAGGATATCCAATGTATTTATATAAATTTGATAAACATCCAGGTATGTGAAGAACACTCACCCACGTGCTGGGCATTTCACAGTTTATGATGACCCAAAATTCTTCCCCAAATGTCTGCCACATAGGTCTTTGTTGAATATTTTTTTCATTTCATGCATGCCAAAATAAGCCAACACACATCATGGGGAATCAATTGACTTCAATTGGCCTACACGCTCCTGTCCTATTTCTTGTTGATGCAGTCTCAAACTTCTACATTCTCTGGATGGAAATGGTGGAAAAACTCTCACCACCATCTTTTTTTTTTGAAATTAAACTCTCACCACAATCTTATCTACCTACTAAATTATTTTGAAGGTAGATCATGATAGCTTTGGCAGTTTCTGACTTCTGCTTGTGGTTGTCTTGAAATCAGCATGCACACTTAGTATTTTTGGGTGGTGGCATTGTGTCCTCTTTCTTCGGTGGTGAGGAACCCAACATTATTATTAATTTTTTTCCCCTTAATGTTGGGACAACCCTGGATGCACATAATCACCCACAAACCCTGTTCATTGGGTAAACCTGGGGGATTTGAACTCAAGACCCGTGGGGAGCAAACCCATGTTTCTAGCCAAAGTACGCATCCTCCATGCAGCTGCCTTATCTGTATCTTAATTATATAGTATTGGTGATAAGGCCTACCTTAAAAACAAAGAAATATTTGAGTAACTAATTGCAAATAATTGCTGAGTTAGGATAATGGGCACCGTTAGATGCTAATTTGCAATGTTCAAATTGCCCTTGATGGAGATAAGAATACTTGCAAGATATGGATACACATATTATCCCAATACCTTTTAGCAATCTGTTCTCTCATTGTTATTATGATATGATGTTACCATTGCTTCAAACACATGTTTATGAAGCAAGCATGTTTCTAACTAATTTATTACCAGGGTGAAGAATGTGATCCATCATTTTCGAGGAAATCAAGACTTCGGTCGATTAAAAATTGGTGGGTTTAAAGTTTGACATTGTCTCATATTTAACTTTTCAAGTGACTATGCTGCTCATCAATTTTTTAATGTGCAAGGCATTGGAAGACCACCTGGCCAAATGGATCCCAAGGCTTTTGTTCTCCAGAAGTTCAATGCAACTGCTCGTCAGCGAGTATATTCATGATCTTTTGCATCTTTTGAACATATTTTACATATATTGGAACAAAAATTCTTAATCAAATTTAGACCTTGTGGATTCCAAAAACACTTTATAGTCATGTATAAATCATGTGGTGTATGCATAAATATGAGCTAAAATGGAAATCCTGGCATTCTTTGATTGGTAGTTTTAAGGATTACATTTTAAAGGGAATTCATCCATCTATTTACAGCCACTTTCAATTGAATCTGAAAGAATTTTTTTTCTCTTATATCTGGTAAAAAACTTAAATTTGGATTTTGAATCAGATATCTGTAGATAAAATGGAACTGCATGGTGCAATGGATTTTGATACAACAAGTTCATGATCACATAATTCTATCTAATCAGTTCTTTTTCCAGTTTTGCTTCTTATTCTCAACCTTTGTCTGTGTATCATTCTCTCATTATGGCATAATTTTTTCTCAGTGGTCATTCCTGTGGAATTATGGTTCAATCTGTATTCATAGCTACAGTTCTAGCTAATAGTTTGCAGTGGCATCAGTTCAACTATGTTCTCCAATTTTGTCAAATAAATTTTCTCTTCTCATATATATAAAATCTTTCTGATCAATTTTTGTTTCCAGATTGATACTGCTTTGCAAGAAGGGGTGGAAGCGCTGAATTACCTTGTAACCCATGGCCTGTCTGAGAGCATGAGAACCTTCAATACCAGGCAAAAGTACAAGCATTTGAGACTTCAGACCGTGCCTGTGTAAGGTTTTATCTATTTGAGGCATCAGAGCTTGTTAGAAGTGGATACATGTGCGCATCAATTAAGCCCTGCCTATATATTGAAGCACTACATCTACTTCACAAAGTGATCAATAGACAGAATTCTCTTCTTCAACTCATTGAGGTTGAACTCCATCAGTCAGTCAAGTATATATGCAGAAAATGTCCACACAAAGGGTAGCTGATCCTGGGTATGGTAGGCAAACTCCAAATTAATTATTGATAATGTCACACCTGATCATCCTTAAAAACATCATCTGACAATAATTTTATTTATTTTAACACAAGGAATCCCTTTTCTATGATATTACAAGCTTTTAATAGTTTTATTAAAATATTATATACTAGTATTTTCCTTTTTAGACTATCATCACTTGCTAGGAAGATTGAATTTGAAATAGAAGCTTTGTGATGTGCCAAATAAAACTCTATGTTAAGTAAAATTTTTGAATGCTTTTAGGCTAGTCATAAGATCTATCAATCTTAAAGCCACCGTTTGTTTTGTGAATCAAAGATGATAGGGAAGAGTGGACAATTCTCATAAAAAAATCATGTTTCTTTAATGTGGATAAACTATAGTGGTTATGCCCTAATAAGTTAGAATGAACCCTAGTAGCTAACAAAGACATCCAAAATTTATTATTGTTAAGTCATCCGAAATTATAACTATCTATTTTAATAGGACAAAAACAAATGTAAAAGAATAAACCAACCAGATGAACTAAAAGGATTCACAACTAATTCTCTTTTGTATACCTGATAAGTGTAAACATGTCTCAATGAAATCTCAATGAAATCTGTCAATTTGATTGAGCCTGACTCTTTTACCAGATCTTTTACCTTTTAAAGCAATTGTAGAACATGGGGAAATGCAGCTGTTCATGTTACTGAAAGACAATATCCGTGATTTCTTTGGGAAATGCAGCTGTTCATGTTACTGAGACAATATCCATGATTTCTTTTGACTTCAATCCAAAGTATTATATTTAATAAAATAGTAAAGTTACGGTGATTTTTCTTATGGAACATGTGGGATACCGATGTAGCTCCTTGGACGGAAATTCTTATTCATGGTACCAGTGGTGGATTTTTCCATTGATTTGAGATCTATTTCACGTGTCATGTTATCCAGGAAACTGATTATTGGTCCCCTTGTACACGTTACATTGCAATCATGACACACACACACATAAAGGTCTCTTTGGTGAGATTTTTTTTTTTTGGTGGGTCTTTGGTGAGATTTAGTGAATCAGGGGAATTTAAATCCAGTTTAGATTGGGGATTGAGAATTCTATCTATTTGTTTGATAATAAACATGATTAAAAAAAAATTTGATTTTTAATGTCAGTCACGTGTTTAGTAATACCTAAATTATAATATAAAATATATATTTATATATATATGTTAATACATATATATATATATATAATATTATAGTATTATAATTATAATATATATTACACACACATATATATATATAATCAATCCACCTTGATTGAGATTGAAGGAACATCACCTCATAAACAAGGATTCTTAATCCCACTCTCCTGATCACCATATTAAAAGTTATCTAAACAATTTAGTGACCTGGATTGGGATTGGAGAATCCCAATCTAAGCACCCAATACTCCTATCCAAAAGGTCCTAAGCCTCCGTTTGGATATGAAATACCCTAGGGTTAAGTGAGAATAAAGCAAGGAATACTCCTATCCAAACAATTTTTTGTTGTAGGGAATACCCATGGATAAACTATGAATAAACTGATATAAAATGGTATATGGATTCGAATCAACTTCTAGAATTAAAGTTATTCCAGGTTATTCCGTTATTCCGTTAAAAGAATATGTGGGTCATCGTAAAATCAATTGTCACCACCTCTAATAAATCACCGGTCAAATCAACTATCATTATTTTTTCAACTTTTATAAATTTTTATTGACATTTTATTTATATTTTACCAAAAAAAAAAATATTATGTTTCCTAACGAGAATAATTCAAAACACAATTTTATTTTTATTTATATTCACTTATGCTGAAATAATTATATACCTAAGAATAAGTCATATTCTGCGATCAAATGAAGGCTAAATGTTTTTATTTATTTTTATTTTTATTTTTATTTTTGCACTATAAAGTTATTCCAATTGGATGCGTGGTTCATGCATGTGTAATCATAGAGCTGCAATTAGCTCAAGTTAATCAAGAATTGTCTTATTTATTAATATAATTGTAGACAACAAAGCAAAGGTGATAACTAAAAAGCATTAATTCTCTAATCAGCCGTACTTTTTACTTCAGGTGTATAATGAGTTGAAAGGGACATGCATGAATTATATACCATTCAAATTAGGGCACATATCCATCTGGTTTTTTAAAAATGGGATTGAAAATATAGTTGGATCAGGTCAAACATGTTACTGGTACGTGTATCAAATAATCCATATTTAGATTAAATTTCAGTCTCCTCAATGTCATGCACTTACATTAAATTTATCACTTCTTTTATAAATAAATCCATACAATTTGAATATATGTTTATTTTTTATATATAAAAATTAATGTATGCTTCTCATTAGATAACATATACTAGTTTAACAAAAATTAAAACATATGTAGACTAAAAATGGGGCTAGAAAATAAGGCTATCATAACATTTTTCATATTTGTATGCAATTTTTCCAGAAGCACCATGGTCTAATTTAAAAGGAAAGAGCCTAGAAGCCTCCAACGAATTAAATATTTTCAAGTTGGATGATATATGCATTCGAGTTATTTCGAATCATATATTATTATTGTAATTAATTGGTTTTACAGCAGTCATTACATGAAATAATACAAAGTATTTGGTGGGGCATCAAAGTACAGGCACGGGGGAACAACTAGCTATCTTATCTCTATTATATGTTGTGTTGTCATGTGTACGAATGTTTTATTTAATATGGTAATGCACACAGAAATATTTATGTAATATGGTAATGCACACAGAAATAATAATTACATAAATAAAGGGGTTGATGTTTTAAAACAAAAAGAATTATTGTATGATTACAGTTTTTCTTTTCCTATATACCCTGTCGTTATAACACATTAAAATTGTATTCCAACATCATGAAAATAAAACATACTCCTATCTCGCACTCTTGTTTATACTGATCAAAATCAACACCTGTGGCCTCCTTTGGATTATGGGGGTTGGGAAGAAGGTTAACTCTCTTAGTCCTTATTTGTTTTATTGTAAATCTTAGGATTAGGTAACCTGCATTACACATGGATAACAAGTATAACTCACTAACTCCTCACATAAGGTGGGTATAAGTTATCCCTCTTTTACTAATCCTATTTTAAACAAGTGACAATAAACACACACACACACGCACATACAATTAATCATTTGAAAACTGCACTTTTACGAAGTGGATGTTGTTACATATAGTATCATTTATAGCCTCATGTGCAGTTTTACATATGTCCAACAAGATATATATCTTGCTAGATGGATTAATTATATAACTTGTAGAGCACATATAATTTTCCACTTTATGCAATTATATATATGCATGGGTGCCAATCCCATCCCCATCTTAAGAAAGTTTTATATTAAGATTAACTTGACTTGCATATTAACCTATATTCCATGTGATTTATATTTATTCTTATACAATTTGTCAGATTCAGGTTGTACCAGTGGTAATAATGTAGAAACAAAACAATATTTGTTATATGCAAAGTAAGCTTCACTGTTCCACGGTGTTCAAAACAGTTGCTCGTCCGCTCATCATTGCCGTACAGTTATCTTTGTAATTCTAAATTAGTATATACATTCTTAAATCAAGTTAAAAAAAAAAATTCAATTTATATATCTTCAAAAAATTTTACACTATAAATTGAACAAAAGTGACTCCAAGAATGATATTTTTAACATTAGTCATGGTCATGTGATAAAAAAAAAATTAACCACACCTTTTTAGGAGTATAAATCCAAATTATTTATTAATGGATAATTTTCATTGTAACAAATTACATTCAACAAAATCCAAAATAATTGACAGACCACCCAATGAGGACCCACCAACCATTTCAGAGGAGCTAAATCCAACGAAAGAAAACACCTTTAATGAAAGGTGTTGTGTTGTCCTTACCTCTCTCCTTCCATTCCATTTCCAACATCCATAGTTGTACAACTACAAAAACAGATGAAGAAAAAACCTTTAATGAAAACAACAAGAGAGATTGAATAGGAGATAGAAGAAGATGAAGAACCTATCTTCTTCATCATCATCAAGGGAGAGGAATAAGATAAGAATAAGAATAAGAAGACCTTGTGTTACTCCAAGGTGGGGCTGAAGAGGGGACCATGGACGCCGGAGGAGGATGAGGTGCTCGCCGCCTTCGTGAGGAAGGAAGGGGAGGGAAGGTGGAGGACCCTGTCGAAGAAGGCGGGACTTGCCCGGTGCGGGAAGAGCTGCCGCCTCCGGTGGGTGAATTACCTGAGGCCGGACATCAAGCGAGGCCACATCGGCCCCGATGAGGAGGACCTCATCGTCCGCCTCCACCGCCTCCTGGCAACAGGTCCTCATCATTTCATGTCATGGTTCCTTCTCCCTTTCTTTTTGTTTTTTGGTTTTTTTAGGGTTCTTTGTTATCTTTGGCATACCTTTGTGTGATTCACAAATTAGGGTTGTCATTCTTGCAGTGTCACCCTCTTTCTTCATCAATCTAATCTCTCTCTCTACTCATCCATACATAATTCTCTGTCTCCCTTTCATTCTCTTTGTTTTTTTAGGTTCTTGTTATCTTTGATGCACCTTTATGTGATTCACTAATTAGGGTTGTCATTACTGCAGTGTCACTTCTCTTTTAGGGTTGTAGAATTTATTAGCTTCATCAATCTGATCCTCTCTCTACTCATCCATCAATCCATAATTCTATGTCTCCCTCTCATTCTCTTTTGGTTTTTTAGGGGTTTTGCTATCTTTGCTGCACCTTTATGTGATTCACTGATTAGGGTTGTCACTCTCGCGGTCTCACCTCTCTTTTTGGGTTGTAGAATTTATTAGTTTCATCAATATGATCCTCTCTCTACTCTCTTGCATGTTCAGTAATTGTTGTGACAAAACTCATTAAAATTCCTTAGCAAGGCTTTATGATTCATTAGGTTTTCATTTCCTTTATTAGATGCTTCAATTTTTTTTTTCTATCTATATTTTCAGTTACACATCTTTTAGTGTTTCTAAAGTTCCTTCATAGATCTCATCCTCTGTCACTAGTCTCTAGGTCTCTAATATTGTTCATCATTTCATGTATTTCTAAATGTTGAGCTTGATTTACATCTTGCATTTTTTTGTATACCAATCATTAAATTTAATGAACCAACTACATTAAGTTCTATCATATATAGTTGACAATTACTAGTCTCTCTTCCTATATGATGCTTATTAGGGTTTGGCTTTGTGCATCTCTTGTTCTTATATGTTCTTCAATCAAACCTTTTTTGTGTTTTTGGTGAGATTTATCATCAGGTGGTCTCTGATAGCTGGGAGGATCCCCGGGCGAACTGACAACGAGATCAAGAACTACTGGAACATACATCTCAGCAAGAAACTCATCGGCCAGGGGATCGATCCTCGCACCCACAAGCCCCTCAACCCTAATCCACCTCCACCACCGCCATCGATGAACCCGAACTCCTCAGCAGTGGAAGATGAAAGATCGAACAAGGCCTTGTTCAACACCGAATCCGAAAGCAATTACAACAATTTTGAAGGGACCAACATTGCTCGCTCACCCGAAGAGAAGTGGTGGAGCTCTGGTGGGCTTGTAACTGGCATTCAAGCGGGTGATGGTGATGATGACATCTTCTCTTCAATCATCGATTCGTTGATTGACGTCGATCATCACATCATGAACGGTGGTGTTATACCTTCTTCGCACATTATTCCAAACTTTATATGTGGAGGTCTTTGGGATAGTGTGGTTTCACCATCCAATGTTGGAGAGGATGATATGGAGAATTGTGGGAGGTTCACTGATCAGGTTGGAAAGTGTCTTTGACTCGCTTGCATATATATACAAGGTGAGTGTTATGTATGTTGCATAACATTGTTCAGAATTTCAATATGTTATGTGTATTTTGTGCCCCCCTTTAATCTTTTGTTGTTGTGATTGTGGTCTATGTATTGAATGCTTGCGAACAATTTGTTTCAATAAAAGGATGCTTTAAGGCTTCAAGCAATTATCTCCTAACAGGTTGACAGAGGTACATATTTCTCTTCAGTGTATATCTTGGATTCGAGTCTTGAGATTTAACCAGCAAAATAAAAAAAATACTTATCTTCCAAGAAAAAGAGAGATGCATAATGCCATCTATTATGAACTAAATAAGCCATGTGTGCGAGTGGGTTTTTCACACTGCTTTGTGTAACTTCAACTTATTTGATTTTGTGGAGATCAACTATGTTAGTTGTGGAGATCAATTTGTATTTTTTTGAGGTTTTTTATGGTTTGTTTTACTTCAAATATGAACTAAAAGATTGCATGCAGTTTTTTTTTTTTTTTTTTTTTTTTTTGTGGGTAAAAAAGAGTGTGTATTTCTATAAGTAGATAGTTACATTCAAGGAACTACAAAATTCACAAAAAGATGCATGCAGGTTAATTTACCTGTTTTCATTGTTCCCAAATATAGATGAAGTACAATAGAGAGTAGATAAGATTTCTTGGCCACTTATTGTATAACCATTTTTTGATGATAACATATGCCAGAATACTTTTATGTTATGATTTCCATATACATATGTTCTCTTTTTGTAAAACCAACAATACTTCATGATCATATGTTCATCTTACACCTGATGCATAACTGCTATGAAAACATCAAATACCATCTGAACCTCCTTAAAAATAGTTTTAGATCATAAAAGACTATTATGATCGTTCATCTAACATCATCTTATGTAAGTGCATGCATGATGGGTTATTTTTTCTGACAAGTTTAGTTATAATAGGAAGAGCTTATATATAGCAAACCTTTACAGAGATAATTATAAATTCGGATTATATAGATTTTATTGTCATTCTTCATTGTTTACTTTTTATTTGTTGCTTATGATGTTTTTCTCCCATGCATGCATATATACATAAAAAATGTTGCTTCGTTTATTATTATTATTATTATGAGGAATAGTTGGAAAAACACACACACAAAGTATGTAAATTTTTATTCTCGCGCGAATTGGTATACATATTTCATTTTAATCCATATACATAAACTTTATTTTCATAGGGGTACATGTTTCATTATATGAAAATGATGAT
Source organism: Acorus calamus (assembly GCA_030737845.1). NCBI lineage: Eukaryota > Viridiplantae > Streptophyta > Magnoliopsida > Acorales > Acoraceae > Acorus > Acorus calamus. The sequence continues at coordinate 21,629,233 of CM060879.1, read as the reverse complement.
TATGCGTGTGGAAATCGGCCGTTTGAAAATGATGATTTTGCATAAATTATAAAGTGACTTAATAATTAAACTTGATTCCTATGAAACTTATTTTCTTTATTTTTTTTAAAAATATGTTTTTTTATTCTTAAAGCTGATACAAACTTTTAACATATTTATGGAGTGCTTGAAAACACGTTTCGCCTTTTGATTTCTTCAAAAGCAAATCTCGCCCAAACCAGTTTTGAAACACTACCTTAATAAATGAGCGAGATTATTATTAGTATCAAATGCATGATATATATAAGCAATTACTCCTAGAAATAAACTACCAAATTAGGACTGATAGATATTATAATTAGTATCAAATGCATGATATAAGAAATTTAATGGGTAATCCAGGTGGATTCTGATTCCATCCTAATATTATCAAGAAATTGTTAAAATCTACTTTTTTTGGTTGGTGGTATCATGGATGAAAATCGCCTTATGATCGTATGCATTTATTTAAAGATCGTTTGAAGATTCTGTTGTTTATCACAAAAACCTATAGAACTGGTTTTCAGAAAATATAGTAGTGTAATAAAGTAATCATCATAGTCCCGCACAACTTGATCGGTTGGTCGAGGACACTCTCTTCTCCCTGTGAGATAAAGGATCAAATTTCGCTGGGCGAGAAAACAAGGTGCATTTATCCTTTTTTAGCTGCGTCATGAGCTTTATGCCCTGTTTGTATCCCATGTTGCCGACCCAGTACTTATAATTAGAGATGTAAAACGGACCGTGCTGGCACGGCACAACACGTTAAGAATATGACATGACATGACACATTAACGGCACGTCACGTTAAAGTTTATGGGCTGTTCTGGATCAGTTTTGTGACACGTGGACCGTTTTTGACATGCCATATTAATGAGCATGACACGATAGACAAGATACGGCACGACAATTCACAATAGACTAAACATTGTTTTATCAAGTATATTATATATATATATATATATATATATATATATATATATATATTACATTTATATAATTTTTGTATGTATAATATTAAGAAAATAAAATTTATAATTAAAAAAAATAAAAAATCTATTTTTTTAAAATCATGGGCTCCGCTAGGCCCGTGGGTGGCCCATTGGCCCGGCGAACCAGACATGGCATGTTCAGTCAAAATTAATGGACTGTCACGACACGACCTGCTAGCCCGTTAGCCCACTTCCTAAATGGGCTGGGACAGCACGGTCCATTTTATACCTTTACCTGTAATGTTAGTTAACTGCGGGGTTTTATAGTTCCTTAAGGGCCTTTCTACCCCCAAAAAAAAGAAAAAAGAAAAAAGGGAAGTAATCATCATAAAATTAGTTACCATTGGCCGGGGAGCCAGACATGGCATGTTCAACCCAATGAAACCATCTACTAATAATTGCTCATATTTGATCCAATTTTTTTCCCATTCATGTGAATAACCCAAATGTAGGTTTACAACCAATATTATTATTATTTTCTAGGTGATGAGTAAACTCAACATTAGTTGGAAATTAACATACACGATCACTCACAAGCTATATATGCATAAGATAATTCTAGATGATTTTGAACTTGAGACCTATGGGAAAAATCTATGCCTCTAACCAAAGAGCCAACCTCTTATAGGTTATAAATTATAATCACTGTTACGTTATTAGAATAATCGGATTTATTAGTCTTTTGAGATATCAGGGGATTTTGGGGGTGGGGGGTTTGAAATGGATGGGTTTGAAGACCTTCATTTTGAAAGGCCTTGAAAATGCTATCTATGGTTCCCCCCCTTTGAGGGAGGGAGAGAGCCCGAGATGGAAGTCATGGAACTAGGGAGGGGGATGATGAAGGGTTCGGTAGAGCCTCCGCCGGAGGAGACACCTGCGCCGATAAGGGTGCTGCCGCCTGCAATGAAGATCCGCCAAAATCCGCTCACCAGAGGGTTTCACGCTCACTCTCAAAATATAAAAATAAATACAGTTCTTCATGATTGCGTGACGTCCGAGGTACCCCAGTCAAAAAGGATAGGGGAAAAAAACACTCTCAAAATTACTGCAGTTTGTCATGCAAAAGAAAATGCATATATCCAATGTATCTAAACCTCCTATATTACACTTTAGAAAATAATTCATAGTTTAAAAAGAACAAAACCTCGGATCATCTCATATTAGATCCCCCACCAAAAAAAATAAAAAATAAAAAAGGCCTGAATTACTCACATAAAGGTGCAGTTCAAACCTTCCCTTCATATGTGTCTCTTGTTTCTTTTTCAGTATAATAGATTTGCAAGAGCAGGCACATATATGAAGGGGAACATGCACGTGTGATGGATCTACCACACGTGCGAGGCTTGTTTCAGAGGGACTGAAAGTTAGTTGGAGTTTTTACCATTATGTGAGACCAAACTGAAAGGGAAAAAAAAAACACAGCTAACCAAACATTCTAAACCAAAGGGTTCCAATATTTTGGTTGGAACAACCCTTCTTCAACCAAATATTTGGGTGGCATTTTAGACTTTTGTAGCTAGTTTTGGGAGGACATGATTAACCCAATATATAATTCATTGTTAAACTATAGATATTTTAGGAAGATTTACACATGAACTCACAAACATTTAGTGTTTGCACGTATACCATTGTGGTGTAATAATATATTGTTTATGTATTATTGACTTTATAGGAACAATTGCCTCTTATATTTGTCAACTTAGATATCTCTTGGTGAATCTAGGAGTTTCTATGATTTGTCCTACTGCTCTTCATTATGATAATTAGTCTGCCAGTCAGATTGTCAACAATCCGGTCTTTCACGAGAGGACCAAACACATTGATATTGATTGTCACTTTTTTCATCAACATTTCTTTGCAGAGATACTGTCGCTTCTGCATATCTCCTTTGCATAGTAGCTTGCTGATTTTTTTACGAAGTCACATCCAGTTCATCGATTTCAGTTTCTCATTCGCAAACTCATTTTGTATGATCCACTATGAGTTTGAGGGGATTATTAGATTATATGTGTTATGTCATAATATGTGTAATGTATTACACATATAACTCCTATGTACTTGTATATAAATGAATTAAACCTTAAATGAAATACAAGAATTCCCATTGTTTTATTTTCTGATTCTAACAGTATCATTTATTAAAAATAATTTTGAAAGATCAATTTGTTATAACAAAATCCATTAAATTGTATCATTCACAAAAAACATTTTTGAAAAATTAATTTGTTACACCATTTTGATTTTGATTTGGACGACAAAATCAATACATAAGGATTTCAGAAACTTTTGATATATCCAGAAATCCTCTCTTATCTTGTTCTATTTTTTCCTTTTTTTTATTTATTGTTTTCAATTTCTTTTTAAAAAATAATTTCAAGGGAAGGGGCCCCTCACCTCATATGATGGGTGCTACCTGATGCTCATGATTTGTTGGCTATTACATATGTTCGACATTTTCCCAACTCTTCTTAGAGTAACTCACAAAAAAAAAAGAAAAAAGAAAAAAAGAACTAATTGACATTAATGGTAATATCGAGAGGAACTGATATACATTTAGTCCGTTCTGCAACCCAATATGCAGTACTCCTTAAAGATATTCCTCAACAACTTATGCACTCCATCATCAGAGTGTATACTGTGTGATGGTGCATACATTTAGAACTAAATGTATCAAAGTTTGATTTTTTTAATTTTTTTAATGAAAAAAAATATTATCTAAGTATATGCTCCATTTTTTTTTATAATGTGTATGTTAATGGATGAGTGTATTTTAAAAAAAAATGTAGTAATGTATGTGAACGAGACTACAAACAAGTCTTAACATATCATTTCTTATATCAAGTCCTCAAATGGATGACAAGGATTTCATTATACTGAGATGAGTACCCACGTAGAGGCATTTTTAACATGAATTCAACTTTACTAGGAGAACATTAATTGAATGTTGTTTCTGTTGGTGATTGCATCATTAGTTAGGTATGTCACCCAACAGACATGAACCTTGTTTATATGTTTTGTTTATGCATTGATATACACCAAATGCATTGGTATCATGAAGGGTAAACATGATTACGAGATCATGTAAAATATTAATCGAATGAGAAAGTCACGAGAGTGTGATTGCTTTAGTTGCATATATTAATTCTCCATTGAAATGATGTTGCCATTGCATTGAAGAACTTTGGTCTTCATTATATGTGTCTAAGTTACTTTCAATGTCATTTTTTTTTATGACAAAGCTGTCATGACATCTGAGAGATTGGATGAAACTAAATAATGGATACAAGTTCACAACCGAATACATATATGAGAAGAAGTAAATTTTTTTTTGTGTTTGCATATTTGACATAATATTCATTTTGTTTTAATATTAGAATGAGAGATTTCTTTTTTTATTTTTAATAAAAGTCTAGGGAATGATATAGATGCAGTAAGTTTCTCTATTATTTCTTTTACTTGTTTTCAAATAATCAAGTTGTTAATTTTGAGTTTAATTATTAAAAATAATGAGTTGTAATAGGATAAAATCAAATCTAAACTGAAGTTATTGAGTTCATAAATAGAATCCTTAATCTCTTCTTCTCTTTATTTTAGATTTTAGATAGTTAACGGTAATATATATTATATATATATTTTTTAAAATAATCAATCAACTCAGTATCTCTATGTAATTTTGTCGATCAATTTTAGATGGTTAATGAGTAAAATATAGATTAAAAGGATGATCACATATAGAATACTTTTTTTAAGAAAAAAACATTCTCGCAAAAGCAAGAGTATCATCTCCTCCACAAGCTTGAAAGTATTGCGCAACTAATTAGTGCTAGTTTGATAACTCTTGGATTAGACAGAGAATTCTTCAAACATGAATGGATTCCTTGGGAAGAAGTAATTAATGGAATTTTGTCTAGATCATTGATCTATTCTATATGCCATTAGTGGCTGCGGGTTTTGCATCCTGGCCGTGGGCTTTACCATTGCACATGGAGGCTGAGGCTATTAGCATGGGTCTTCAAGCAGCCTTATATATGGGCATCAAAAGGGTATATGTTTGTACAGATTCAGAAGTCTGTCTTCGCTTACTACAGAGTTCAAGCATGGGAACAACAAGACTTGCTCATCTGGTGGAAAATATACATAATTATACATCAAAGATGGAGGTTGTGCAGTAATATGAAGGGTAGTGCGTCCTGTTTTTCATACATTATATGAATGTTTTGTACAAAGTCAGTTTGTTAATGGACTGCGTGATCCTACCTGATATATGTTTTTTTGATAAGTAATGGGAAATAGCCTTTGTTCATATATACATGATAAATGAGGATATCATCTTCCATTATACATTTACTATTATATCTTGCACAAGTACTTTTGAAATTAAATTTCTGTTGAGGATGACTGTGTTTATTCACACCTGATTAGCTTGGAAAGTAACAGTGTAGCAGCTGTTATTGCACCTCATAAGATTGGGATAGATCCAGAGATGCAATTGGTAATATGAGATGCTTTATATCTTCGATTTCTTCATTATGTTATGTCTCTGTTCCTACTCTGTAGTCAGTTCTGTTTAATCTTTGTTCCCCATGCCGCTTTAAGCCAAGGTGTAGGACATAGGCTTCCTTTGGGAGGACCTGGGTTCAAATCTCATCACAGGCAAGAGTAAAAAATAGTGATGTGGAAAAAGCCCTCTTGGGTTGGGTAGTGTGGGTTTGGGCCTACTGTTTGTTCTGGGTTTTTGTATGAGGGGGGATGATGTTGCCTTTGTAAAAAAGGTTCAGTTTATTCTTCAATTTTGCCTCATTTGAGAGCTTCATTTTTCCATGCTATTACTTCTTTGTATTCATGGATTTTGGCCTTCCTGGATCAGTGTTGAAGCTACCATGCAAAGGAAAAAGGAAAATGATACACTCCATTACATTTATCAATCAAAATTCAAATCTTACATGTTTTCATTTTTTTAAAATAGTAAACATTATCTAACGAGTTATATGTTTTGATAAAAAGTACATATCACTCCATTTTGAGTTGAATGAACCTATTTTTAGTAACTGTAAGAAAAAATTTAATGAAGTATATATATCATCTAACGAGATATATGCTTAACTAAATCTATGTCGAGGTATATAAGTCTGTGTTTTGTACTGAAAAAAAATTGAGTGTAACAGCACTCACCATGCAAATGTTCATGCCTCTTTTTTTCCCTCTTACCCAATAAAAAATAAAGAAAAATATTATACATAGTCCAATTTTTAGTCCCATGCAGTTCACCCATTTTTTTAAAGGAAAATGTGGGCATCTTCATTTCGATAAATGCAATCCACCCGCTTTCTAAAAATCACATACCTCGTTAATGATGTATGCATTTTTATAAATATTGAAGTATGTACTTAAATGAATTGAATGATATCAATTATAAATTTTTTCAACAAGGTATGTAACACTTAACAATAAGTGGAAGGGGATAACGAGGTATATGAGACTGTATCTAAAACTGTAAAAAGTATTGAATATAATGACGCTAAAAAATAAATCATCCTCAAGATTTGTCAAAAACAACAATTCTATCACCGTGCACTAGTAAAGGCCGATCTTTGGGATTTTCTTATCGAGGTGCTAAAGGGTTCAATTCCTCCTCAATGCACGTCGTGGGTCCTTCAATGTGTACAAACAGCCTCATTTCCAATTCTTGTTAAAGGATCCCCTCATTGACACTACGGAGCTAAGTGCCAACTTAGACAATGAGATCTTTTGTTTCCTCTCCTCCAAATTGGTGATACACACTATAAAAAAAAAATGATTTTTTTTCTATATTTTTACAATGCATATAACCTCTAAATAAATGTAAATGATCTGGATGTGATTTTGGAGCCGGGTGTAACATAGCTCATATCAGAACCTTTGAAAAAATTGGGAAAGTCCATCAACTTAAAGTTATTTCCCAAGGGAAATGGGAAAGTCCATCAACTTCCCCCTAAATGTTTCTCATCTCTGGTTTGTTTTTATGGATGGTTTACCAAGTTCAGGTAGGGGCTAAAGATCATTTGGATGAGTTTCAAGTATTTATTGATTGAATATTCTTATATACTGTCTTTTTTTTCAGCCTCAATTTCAGCTCTATGTATACTTTGTTAGCGTTATATGCTCACATTGTTTGTACCTCAATCCCTAAGCCCCCGTTTGTGTAACGGAATAAGGGAGTATAATGGTGGTATAAGGGTGGTATAAGAATAGATAGGAAAAATAGTTGTTTGTTTGAAGGGTATAACTTAGTATTACTAAGCCAGTTTAAACGAGTATAAGAGAGTATAACAATTCTAAGCAACCCCTAGGATAAGCTATACTCACTTTATCTATTCCCATGGGCCCACATGTCACATCAACTTTTTACACCTCATCACATCAAATCACCTATCAACACCTCATCACATCAAATCACCTATCAATAAGCTATACTCACCTTATCTATTCCCATGGACCCACATGTCACATCAACTTTTTACACCTCATCACATCAAATCACCTATCAACACCTCTTATACATCAATGGGCCCACATGTCAAATCAACTTTTTTACACTTTATTTATATTTTATTCTTTATCAAACAAACAACTCAACCTTTATTCTTACGTTTTCCAATGAGAATAAAAAAAATACAACCAAACAGAAAATCTTTTATTCTTGTAGATTTGTTATCTATACTGACATAGTAATCTATCCAGAATAACTCAATTCCGCTATCCAAACGGGGGGTAAAAAAATCAAACATTACTAAGTTCTCCTAATGGCTTCTTAGTGGAGGAGCTAGAGTTCCAACCTTTTTTTCTCTGCTGATTTTGTATCTTATTATCTTGAATTTTTTTTTCCAGATAATAGTATCTCTATATTTGAAGGACAGTTCGATTCTAATTCCAAGGGGATTTATTTAGAATTCATGTTCTTCACTAGCTGAGAAAATTGCTAGTCTTTTTGGGATTTCATTATTTTAAAGGTAAATGGACAATATGCTAGTGGGGTGAGAGCCTCTCCTTGAAGGTTTGCTGAAGGTGAATTAGGATGATAATTTGTGACAGTGTTAAGAGACAACTTTGGAGTTTCAATGTGAAAAAAATTATGCTAGTAAGCACGCACTAATTTTTTGGGACGGCCCCACCCATCATTCTGTCTCTCTGTCCTCTCTCTCTCCTCCTACAACACCACCGCTCCATCCATCTCTCTGTCTCTGTCTCTCCTTTTCCTCTCTCCCCCTCCTCCTCCTCCTCCTCCTCCCACCTTCCTCCACCCATTGCCACCTCTCTCTGCCAACCATCACCGCCGCCCTCAATTGCACCCCCAACCCCCACTCTCTTTCTTTTTTTTCCCTACCTTTTTTTTTATCATGGAATCCCACCCCAATTTTTTTTCCTGGGATGGGATTGGAAGTTTTTGAATGATTGTACTCGACCAACATACATTTTTTTTGTCATAACATATGTTGAATTAAAAAAAAAAACACCACATCAGACAGCTAAAGATAATGATAATGAAACGTTGTTTCTCTTCCACTACATGTAATGACACAGCGGCAACTGTGGCCGGCGATTCTAAACAAAGCATTTTTCCTCGGTGACATCACAGTCTCCATCAATTTTGGATCCACAGATGGACTGATCTCATACTTTCCTCTCTTTTTTTTTCTATCTTTATTTTAATTCCTAATAGAATCAAAACCAAATGCAAAATACAATCACTTCCAAACAAAATAGTCCTTTCAAAAACACTTCCAAAACCTTCTATATAAACCCTCCCAAAACCCACCACCAATCAAAGAAAACATGTCAAAACATCCCCTCATAGTCCTCTCATTGTGTTCTCTCTACATCACATTCTCAACCTCTCAATCCCCACCCCAACTCAATGTATGGCCCAAACCAATGACCCTCACATGGCCAACCCCAAAAGCCACATTCCTCTCCCCCAACTTCACCATCCACTCCCCCAACCACAAGCACCTCCTCATTGCCTCAGCTCGTTACAACCGTCTGATCCTCTCCGAGAACCACAACCCCATCGTCCCGCCTCCCGTCAACGTCACCTCCTCCCCCGCTCTCCACGCCTTATCGATCACGGTCCACGACTTGCTTGCCCCGCTCCACCACGGCACTGACGAAACATACACCCTCTCGATCCCATCCAACGACGCGACCGCATATCTAACCGCGGAGACCGCGTGGGGCGCGATGCGCGGCCTTGAGACGTTCTCCCAGCTCGCGTGGGGCGACCCGGTGTTGGTCCCCGTTGACGTGCGCGTAACGGACGGGCCGTTGTTCCCGCACCGCGGGCTGATGCTCGACACGTCGAGGAACTACCACCCGGTGAAGGATCTCCTGCGCACGGTGCGCGCGATGTCCGCGAACAAGCTCAACGTGTTCCACTGGCACGTCACGGACTCCCACTCGTTCCCGCTCGTGCTGCCCTCCGTGCCCGGGCTGGCCGAGAAGGGGTCCTACGGGCCAGGCATGCGATACTCCCCTTCCGATGTGAAGAGGGTCGTGGACTACGCGATGGGTTACGGCGTGCGCGTCGTGCCGGAGATCGACGCGCCCGGGCACACGGGCTCGTGGGCCGAAGCGTACCCGGACATCGTGACGTGCGCGAACATGTTCTGGATGCCTGAGGGGGTCGAATGGGCCGACCGGCTCGCGGCCGAGCCCGGGACGGGCCAGCTCAACCCGCTCAAGCCCGAGACGTATCGCGTCGTCCGCGACGTCCTCCGTGACGTCGCCGCGCTCTTTCCCGAGCCGTTTCTCCACGCGGGCGCGGATGAGATCGCGCCCGGGTGTTGGAAAACCGATCCGACGGTGCGGAGCTTTTTATCGGATGGCGGGACGCTAAGCGAGCTCCTTGAGTTGTACATCAACTCGACCCACCCTTACATTGTGTCGCTCAACCGCACTGTGGTTTATTGGGAGGACGTCCTCCTCGACCCGACCGTGTATGTCGGGCCGGAAATGCTGCCTAGAGAGAGCACCATATTGCAGACATGGAACAATGGACCTAACAACACTAAGCGGATTGTCGAGGCAGGTTACCGGGTCATCGTTTCGTCGTCTGACTTCTACTACTTGGACTGCGGGCATGGGGACTTCCTTGGGAACGACAGTCGGTACGACCGTCAAACAGGGGACGACCCCGGGAATCCGTTCAATTACAATGGTGGGAGTGGCGGGTCATGGTGCGGCCCGTTCAAGACTTGGCAGAGGGTGTATGATTACGACATAACGTACAATTTGACTGATGCGGAGGCTGAGCTGGTGCTGGGAGGTGAGGTTGCGTTGTGGTCAGAGCAGGCTGATCAGACAGTGCTCGATGCTCGATTATGGCCTCGGGCTTCGGCTATGGCCGAGACGCTATGGTCTGGGAACCGGGATAGCACCGGGAAGAAGAGGTACGCAGAAGCGACGGACCGGTTGAATGAGTGGCGGTATCGGATGGTGGGGAGGGGCATAAACGCCGAGCCCATTCAGCCTTTGTGGTGTGCGACCCGGCCAGGGATGTGTAACTTGGTTCAGTAGTATATTTGTGAAGGCATTGCTTTTGTTTTGTTTTTCGTTTCAATTTACATTTATGTTGTCTGAACAAACCATAATACCATATGTATGTAACACTAATTTGCATCAGCAATGTTAAATACTGTTGCTTGCAAGAAGCCTTATTTAATACAAATGAATCATAGTTTATATACAACCATCACATTCGGAGTTTCAAATCGAATGCGCTACTGAGACGCGTTACACATGCCTGGGTGAGTGACGCACCACAGCGGCTGAATCGGCTCGGCCCCGACCCCCCTCCCGACCATCCGATATCTCCACTCGTTCAACCTATCCGTCGCATCCGCGTACCTCTTCTTCCCGCTACTGTCCCTGTTCCCAGACCACAACGCCTCCGCCATTGCGGAAGCCCGGGGCCAAATCCGTGCATCCAGCACGGTCGGATCTGCCTGCTCCGACCATAACGCGACCTCTCCTCCTAAAACCAACTTCGCCTCCTCCTCGGTCAGGCCATACGTGATGTCGTAATCGTACACCCTCTGCCAAGTCTTGAACGGCGCGCACCACGACCCACCGTTCCCGCTATCCCCCGTCTGACGGTCGTACTGGCTATCGTTCCCAACCCACCCGCCGTGGCCGCAGTCCAGGTAGTAGAAATCTGCAGACGAGACGATTGTGCGGTATCCCGCGGAGGTCGTAATCTTTGTATTTTTAGGCCCATTGTTCCATGTCTGCAAGATGGTGGTCTCAGGGGGCAGCGTCGAACGGTTCACCTTCACGGTGGCGTCAAGCAGCACGTCCTCCCAATACACCGCCGTCCGATTAAGTGACACGATGTACGGGCGCGTGGAGTTCACGAACATCTCAAGAAGCTCGTCCATCGTGCCCCCCTTCGATACGAAGCTCCGCACCATTGGGTCGGTCTTCCAGCACCCGGGCACGACCTCGTCACCCCCCGCGTGGAAGAATTTCTCGGGGAAGAGCGACGCGACATCGTGGATCACGTCGCGGACGACCTCGTATGTCTTCGGGTGGAGCGGGTTGAGCTGCCCGGTCCCCGGCTCGGACGCGAGGCGGTCGGCCCAGGCCGTCCCCTCCGGCCCGGTCCAGAACATGTTCGCGCACGTCACGATCTCCGGGTACGCTTCCGCCCAAGACCCCGTGTGCCCTGCAAAAGCAAATAAACAATTTTTAGTTTTTGAAATGTAAAATCTACTCAAACGCAGATACAAACAGAAGAAACTGATATAGCAAATTCATCGAGCGCATCGCGCGCACCAGGCATGTCGATCTCCGGGACGACCCGAATCGCATAACTAGCGGCGAAATCGACGATCATCTTAACATCCTCCGGCGAGTACCGCATCGCCTCGCCGTACGATCCCTTCGTCGCGAGGGCCGGCACGGACGGTAGAACAATTGGGAAAGAGTGGGAGTCGCTGATGTGCCAGTGGAAGACGTTGAGCTTGTTCTCCCCCATCGCCTTGATCGTCCGAAGGATGTCGGCGACCGGGTAGTAGTTCCTCGACGTGTCGAGCAAGACCCCGCGATGGGGGAAGATCGGGCGGTCGGAGACGCGGACGCCGATGGGGATCCTCGGTGGGTCGCCCCAGACGAGCTGGGAGAAGGTCTCGAGGCCTCTAATGGCGCCCCAGGGAGTGTTGGATGTTAGATGTGCGGATGGAGAGGAGACTGTGAGGGTGTAGGACTCGTCGACGGCGTGGGTGAGGGGGGTGAGGAGGTTGTGGACGGTGATGGTGAGGGATTGGAGGGATGGGGAGGTCGAGGAGAGGTTGATGGAGGGGGGGATGATGGGGTGGTGATGCTCGGAGAGGAGGAGGTGGGTGTAGCGTTTGGAGGAGGTGAGGAGGTGGGGGTGGTTTGGGGAGTGGATTTGGAAGGTTGGGGAGAGGAGGGTGGATTTGGGGAGAGGTGGGAATGTGAGGTTGAGGGGTTTGGGCCATACGTTGATTAGGGTTGGGGTGGTGGTGGAGAGGGTGAGTGGGAGGAGGAGGAGGAGGAGGGAGAGGGAGAGAGAGAGGGAGAGGGAGATTTGGATTTGTTTCATCGTTTTGTGTTGTGTGTTTTTTTTTTTTTTTGAGAGGGGCTGATGGGTTGTTTATAATCCTGGAGAAAGACTTGACTTTGGGTATTTCTAATGTGGGGGATGACTAAAAAACAACCAGTGGAGCTCTGTAGGCCTTTCATCCTAATTACGGATCAATTCCTTCTAATCTGGTTTTAATAGATCTTGTGAAAATAAAATTTTTGTAGGAGAATTAAAATGAACATCCAATTATTTCTAATTTTTTAAAACATCTTTTGAAAAAAAAAACACTTGTTTGTTAAATTTTAAAACATAAAAAAACCGGGATATGAAATAAAAAAACAAGTCAAATGATGTCCACTGCATTATCCATTATTCGACAGTGTTTTTTTTTTTTTTTGAACGAAGCATTACGTGAGATTTGTTTTTTTGTTTTTTTTTTAAAAAAAGTTCTCAAGAGGCTGGTACAACTCGACTCAAGGCCCATTACACACATATAACACACATTAAAACTTACGAGAGGCGCTTTTGAAGAGAATGGCTAGGATCCAACCCCTAACCTCCACAAGGTGAATGGTGCATCTCGACCAACTCGCTAGGTGAGGTGAAGCCTTCTATGAGAGCTGATTTTGTAAAAACTTACAATTGGCTCCAACATGACCATAACAAATAACTGAATATCAGAGGGTAATTTGGGGATAAAAATTCATTAATCTTATCTGAATTGATATTTTCCAATATGATATTATTGGAAAGCCTGTCAATTAGACGGATACGAATCAGATATTTTTTAAATAATTGACATGTTTAAATATTAAATTGAATAATTAAATGATATAATCGAGAGATATGAAAATTAAAATTTAGATTTTATTATTTATTTTATCTTTTAAATATCATACATTGAAAATACAATAATAATATTATATCATAATTGTAGTTAATCATATAAGATAACATAGAAATATATATATTTTTATAATATATATTGGATAAGGATACTTTTTGGATCGCATATATTGATATCTACACCTGTACTCTGTATATTTGAATATATGATATTTCTTATTTTTTTTATAGATTCATATTGGATTCAGATTTTTTTTTTGGATAATTGACATGTTGCTGTAAATATATATGACCACTTATCTTTATTCCAAGGGATTGATAAAATCAAATCCCCTTTAAATCTCGTCTGGTGTTATATCTTGTTGACCATAGATAAATGCACTCATTCTATTCTTAAGTATAAAAGAAATACAAAGAAGATCTCTCACTTTTTATATGGGTCAGAGCTCATTAATTATGTTTTACGTGTCCGCGGCTCAAACTCATCAAACTCTCCATACCTGACTACTTTTAACGCAAATCCAAAAATGGTGTTTGTTTGCACGAAAACGTCTACCAAGTGATTGGATTAAATGCCTATCACCAACGCCCCCAAAACCTTGGCACCAAACGGACCCTCAGTTAGATATGGTCAGGAAGGTCCCAAGGGAGGATTTCCTTGGCCGGACACGCAAAACTGATGCAAGATATTATAATCATCAAATATATGACGTCCAGTTAAGTTCGATGAGATCACAAGCCCCTGCTATAATAATGTAATATAATTATAGTAAACGTGGTTTATATAGTAAAAACGTGGTTTATATGGTTCAGAAAGAAACTTATCCGAACAAAAAAATAATTATCTGGAGACAGAGCAGAACTAGATTGAATTTTGTTTGGTTATAATTCTTTCCTTGATTTTGATAAATATGTATCTTTTGTGTTCTTTTATTTAAATATAGATAGTTATAATTTTAAATGGATAAGTATAATAAAAATTAAATATTTTTTTAAAATATAATTATTAAATTTTATTTTAACTTATCAAGATGTAACTATTATAGTTTTATATGAAACAAATGTGTTTTTTTTTTTTTGGTTTTTTTTATAAAAAGATTAGTCTATTCAAATTTTGTGTTTCTTTGCATTTTTACCTGGTGGTACTTGCTCCTCACTCGGAGTCGATTGGAATCTTTAAAACAGAGATGTTAATAATATATAATTAATTTTTTGTTAAATCGTGTTTGGATTGGTGTCCTTTGTTTTTACTCATGGATGGTGCTATTTGAGGTTTTGTTTTATCATGTTGCTTATAAGTTTGAGGTTCCTGAACCTTTGATTTTGATTCATATTTGTAGGATCGATCTTGGCATGATGGAGTCCCTTAGAAAGTTCACATAGGCATTGACCCTTTGTAAAGGCAGCCGGGCCATGAGGGAGTTTTTTTTGTCTTACTCCATCAGGTTTCGCATTTTGTTTTTTATTACAGACAAAGGCGGACATAAAGGATGACTCCACCCGGCTATAGCCCAGCCCACATTTAATATTTTTTTCGTGTTATTGATGATATATATTTATATATTTCATCTTATATAAATTTATATTTTATACATGAAATATATTCTGATTATTTAAAAATAAAAATTTCAATCTAAATAGTGTATATATATTTTTGGAATTTATTTATTTATTTTGTTAATCAAAATTTATATTATATTACTAATGAAAAAAATCAAAACTTTATACAGAATGAAGTTTTGTTAATATAGTTTTAAACATTATTATCATTATCACATCAATCATTATTTGGAATATAAAATAATTACATCAAACATGAATAATTTATATATATATATAAATATTATTTAAAATATAGCTCACCCTAAAATACTGTCTTTGATCCGCCCCTTACTACAAATAATGTTAGAGACAGTTTTGCGTGTAGTTTTGTGCACGTTTCAAATAAAAAACCCATCTAATGAGATAGATATTTATGTGAAATATATGTGTATATAATTCATGATGTATTACATGGACCGATTAGATTGAAAACGTGAAAAATTGTTAACAAGATATATATTTTGTTTAAGGAGATATATACCTCGTTTGTATGAATCTTGAGATACATGGACTATTTTGGATGATGTCCCGCTGAAGACCGAACACAATTTAAATTTATTTTTGTAAGGTCATTCGGTTCATGCTAAACAAGCATGCCGACTCGCAAATCCATAGCTACGCACAGTTCCTCCATGATGATTGTAATAGATCCTGCCTTTTCCCAGAGCTGGAGAATTAGGAATTAGAGCAAGAAGGCAGATGATCAAAAGACTTAGGGTCCGTTTGGTAACCCGTTTTGGGTTGATTTTGTTTTTGAAAAAGCCAAAACGTCTAAAATGTACCGCCAAACAGACCTGCTTAATTAGAAATCCACATTTGGATTTTGGTGATTTTGAGCCTTGAAATCCGTGTTTTTGAAAGCAACCAAAGAACGCTTTCGGTGATTCCAAAATGGGGAAAGCTATGAGTGGTCCATGAATTGACATAATTACCCTCATTCAATACAGCATTTACATCCATTTATCATTTCCAAACCACCCAAACATCTCTCTCTCTCGGATGAGAGTTTTATTTTGCAAGTCTCACTTTTCCCCCTCTTTCGAAACCCTTAAAAACCCATTAACATCTGCCACCTTCCATCAGAAGTTATCCACTCCGGCCACCAAAAGACATCCATCGACATGGTTTATGTCCACTTTGTTCATTCGGCCTTGTCAAATCCTCCCTCTGTTTTGTGAAACGCAGGGGGGACAAAGTTAACGGAGCACACAAGGGGGACAAGGCTAATGGACGGCGGAGCCACGGCCTAAGATACTTCCGATGGCGGATAGTCGCCAAGGGAGTGGGGGTTTGCCATGCGGACGGAAGGATTGAAGGGGGTGAAATGTTTGGGTTGAGAAACCCTCATGGATTTTATTTGGAGGGGACAAGGGAGGGGATAAGGGTAAAAGAGTAATCACACATGTTTACTTTTTCCAAGGGCAAGTCAAAAAGCAGTTTTTGTTACCAACAACAAACGTGATTACTGGATTAATAGAAAAGCATCCCGATAAAAGTCAAGGTTTAAAATCATATTAAAAAACAGCTTTATTCAAAAAGCTACTTTTCAATTTGTGTTTCCAAACGGACCCTTAGAGTAGGATAAAAATAATAATGGCAGTCCTTGAAGTAATGATATTTATAATAAAAAAAGTTAAATAATATTTTTTTTAACTTTTTTTGTTGTATTTAATAATATGTAATAATTTATAAAAGATCTATAAAAATGATCAAACCTCATTATTCATATAGTTGAAAATAAAAAAAATGAAGCTTAAAAAAATGAATATTAAGAAAATAATTGATCATAAAATCACATAAGGATATCTCTTAAGTTTACATTTTAGAAAGAAATTTTAAATCCTATCTTCAAAAAAAACTTAAGAGACTTAGTATAACAATCATTAAAAATTAAAATAAATCAATTCAGTGATTTTTCAACCCCTCAAAACCAGATACCGATATTCCCTTGAAAACAAAGTTTTTCATAATTTTTTTTAAAAAAAAGATTCATGACTTCAAATCTCAATTTTTTTTAATGGGCAATATTAAACTTGGTCCATTTTGCAGCCCTATTTGCATTTACCACCTCTAACGTACGTAGTATATAAAATTGGTTAACGCGGTATATATTCCACTATTTCCATATACACTATTACATAAAACATAAATTAAATGAGGATGCACTTTTTTTATTTTTATAAAAGATCAATATACTTCATTATACACGTGTAAACTTCAAAAAAATTAAATATATTCATATGAATTGGGAAATTAACGTGACTGGGTCAAACCCATTCATTTCATTTATTCAGTATACCTATATATGTTGACCTGTGGCTTGAGGGGCGCAGGCTCAGCCCGCCCCGACGCCCCCTTGGCTCTGTTCTTGCATACTCAGTCCATTTTATACTCCCATATCCAATCCAGAGGTGGTCCCCAGCTATCCATATACTCTACTAGTAGAGTAATATTGTTCTAGTATAATATATGCTCTACTAGTGCACTTATAGAAAATTAAATATTTTTATTTTTTTAAATAATGTACTAATTTATATAACTATGTACTTCACTTTTGTTTTATAAATAGTAAGTACTTCATTAGGTAAATATACTAGGTAAATATACGTTTCAAGAAAAATTAACATGGTTGGGGGGCACTTCTTATCTAACTCACAACCAACCACCCTGTGCCTTTTGTATTGATCCCACAACCCAACACATTCGACCACCGGAAAAAAAAAGAATGAACAGTCCCACCACTCTAAATCAAATGCATACGACCAGTGTTCTTAAAGGCGGCGGGAGACTAGTTGGCCGCCTAGACATAGACGGGTCTTTCCTCATCGTTTCGGGCATTATCGCTCTGTCTAGACGGTTGGCTGGACATAACATTCATCTTTTTTGTTGTTTAAGAGGGGAATGAAGATTTTGGAATGAAGATTTTTTACTGAGTCAATAAAACTCTTATATTAGTTGTTTGTATAGAAAATGTTTGACAGAGAAACATATTCTGAGATCTGTGTATAGCATAGGGACTTTGTTTGTAAGTTCTACCGGTATCGGATGCTAATTACAATGTGCCCATAGTAGATATAGTTTTGGAAATATATATATAGTTTTTGTCTTGTTTTCGTTTTTTTGGTAGATTGTATTTGGATGAGTGTGCTTTGTTTTACTTGTGAGGAATGGTTACAGAGACTTGTTTTTATCGTTGCTTGGAAGGTTGGTTACTGAGGCTTTGCTTTTGATTTTGGTCCTGGAATTTTGGGATGATAGGTCCCTTGGGAAAGTCAAATTAATATGTCGTATTTGTAGAGTTAGCCGGTGATGTGGGATCAGATTTTGTATTTTGTACTGATAAAAGTTTAGTTAGGGAAGATTTAATAATTATGTCATTTTTTTTCTCTCTTAAACCAAAAAAATTGTCCGCCAATTCATGAAGACGTACATGCCCACCCAGAAAGAAATTCAAGAAGACAAGGGTGATAAAATTATCCCCAATAGGGACAAATGTTTGATTGTTCCATCAAGGTGGGAAGTATCTTCTTAAGGCGATTGGCTAATAGGCCTAGGCCTATTAGGGACACGTTAGAGCAGATTTTGCACCTCTACGCATTCAAATACGTTAGAGTATATATTTTAATGAATTGTATATGTTTATTTATATAAAAAAGTGGTATATATTTGATTAATATAGATATATGATGCTAAAGAAGCATATAAAACTGGAATTAAAGCTGAAAAAAGAATTGCTCATTTAAATAAGTTCTTTTTTTTCTTGTAAAAGCACTCATAGGCTTGTCAAACATGATAATGAAAGTTTTATTGAAAGAATATTTTAGTCTACCCTAAAATTTTGTCCTGGCTCCGCCCCTATCGCCTCTTATATATCAGTGAAATCCAAATGTTAAACCAATGTTTTATACTTTATTCACATTTTATTCTTCATCAATCAAATATTCTAATATTTGTTATTACATTTTCTAATGAATATAATTAAAACACAACCAAACGAAAAAAAAATATTTATTTAATTGATAATGTAAACAATTCCTTATATACGTGATCCAACTCCTTTTATATGGTTTGAGCTCGAAAACGGCCGGACTGAACAAGTAAACATAAGAAACATGTCACATGATCACATCCGCATATGGTGGATCACCATGCATGTGACATGTTTGTCGGTGGATATATAATATACATTTATTTTGGTTTATGGATATATAATATACAGTTGACATATGATTTTTATATGTATAATATACTGTCAATGAATAATTGTATTATAAATTAAACTGAAAGACTTTTATCTTTATTTACTTTGTTTTTTTTTTTAATATTGATAATGAAAGAATATACAGCTACTCAATGTAGCTAGCTGAATCTATTTTTTTTGTAAGTAAGTCCAAAATATGTATTCCTCAAAATTTTGGATGTACAAAGAGTGTGGCTATCCTGTGGGATGGAAGGATTGGACAGACTCTTGTGAGGGAACAAAACTAGTGAACTAATCTTGTGCATCCACTCCACCTTGTCCAACATTTACATTGTGTTACATTTTGAATCTTGACTTTCTAAACTAGCTGATTCTATAGTACTTGTGTGTTTCTTTTGTTAGGTAAGTAATGGTATTTTGCCTTGAAAAATTCTAATGTTCAAAAAGGTCACAAGGACATTCCTCAATGGCGAAGCGGACACCACCACCATTTACAAAAGAAAAATGTTACATTCAGTATTTTTTATTGTTTAAAACGCAGATCACACATGTATGTTTTCATTTGAAAAAAAATAAATATTGTTTAATAAAATATATGTTTTGATGAAAGTGTATATCGTTCCATTTCGAATTGAATGAACTCATTTTTTATAAATATAAAAAAATAATAATAACATATATACCTTACTGGGTGGCTAAAGATGTATATGAAACTGCATTTGTGATTGTAAAAAGAATTATTTATAACAACTCCCTTTGCAAAAGCAAAAGAAACGCTAAATTGCATAAAAGCAGAAGAGTAACTCCCGGCTGGATATAGTGCAAGGGGTGAAGAGTGACGAGTAAATTAGCCCTTTCGAGGCATTAAGTGGTTACAGCCTTCTAAAATTAACATGCACCATATAAAATAATAAGTATTTGGGTTGGGGTAGTGCTTGCACGGGC
>CM060879.1:21576167-21599048 GCA_030737845.1 Acorus calamus | reverse complement strand
TTTCGCCTTTCTTTTTTTTTACAAAACATTCCTAAATGCGGATCCAAATATATTTAAAAAACACAACGAACTTTGTTACTACGAGGCACACAAAATACCATCCAAATCCTCTTTAACTTGAAACAAAAAGTTTAAAAAAGAACAAATTTTATTAATATTCCAAACCTACACCATCAATTAATCCTAATACCATGCTATTAACAAATCAAACCACTCCCATCTCATATCTCATCCCCATCCCAGTTCCTCTTCATCTTAGGCCCAGTCGGCCCTTCCTCCCCCAGCACCTCGCTCGGCAATCCCTTCACCAACTTCTCCACCTTCTCCCTCACCTTCCCTGGCAAAAACCTCACCACTTTCCCCACCTCCTTATCCACATCATAATCAATCTTCGGGCCCCATTCCCTACGATAATCCAACCACCCGGGCGCCACCACCACCTCCCCAAGATGCTCCGCTGCCACCACTGAAAACCTCTCCCCAGTATCCATCCCATATTTCCCCCTCGCCGCATCATTCCTTATCCCCACCACTCCCCCACTAGGCCCCTGCAACACGAGCCCCGCCTTCGGATAGAACGCGTGCCCGTTCTGCGACGCGTACGCCGCCACATTGTTCCCCTCTCCTTTGAACTCCGCATCGGATGCCTCCACCCAGCTCCCCGCGCTGTGCTCCGAGTAGTACACCCTCCGCAGCTCCCCATTCAGATTGCTCACGCGCAGCGTCACGTGCTCCCAGTCCCCCACGTGCTCCCCGATCCTCCCGAGCCCGACATTGATAGGCCCCACCTGTTAAAAAAGAAATAATTTAATAACAAAATATCTCAATCACGATAACTATTGATATATTTATCTTGAAGTGATAATAATATATAAAAGTCACGAACGCATTGAACAATGAAATTGTTCAATTAACATTGGACTTCATCTATTTCCAAAACAGACAATAAGAAAATGAAGAAGAAAGAGAACATCACCTTCGCCCTCGCCGGCCCGTTGAACGGGTAGAACACCCACACCGCCACGTCGGTGAACGCCCCGCCCAGCATCGGCTTCACGTGCAAATAAGACTCCGCGCTCCCTAAATCACCTTTGATGGCGGCTTCTCTCGCCTTTCCATCTAGATCAAGCCAGTACAATCCGTCGTTCGAGCCCCCTTGCGGGAGGTTCGAGCCGTCCGGGTCTATCGGAACGGCATTTCCACTGTCTTTTTGGTGCAACCGCGCACCGTTTTTGAAGTACCAGTTCACAGAGGACGGAAAATATCGCTCGTCCGGGTGGAAGTAAATCCAAGGCGCGTACGCCTTCATGAGCGCCTGAATCTGTGGCATGTTTGGCATGCAAGAGTAAGAATTGAAGGCTTTGTTCTTCAGAGAAACGACTGTTGGAGGTGTAATTGCACTGAATGTCCCCACTGGGACTCCGGTGGCTTGTGTGCCTCTGGTGACAGGCCTTGTGTTGTAGACATTGAACCCATCGGTAGCCCACACCGATGACTCGTTCTCGGATTGTTCGGTGAAGTCGGACCGGACGCAACGGACCTCGTCGAAGGACGGCTTATCGGGGGAGCCCGTAACGACGTATCCGACTGAATTGTACCCCTCGGGAGGTAGCGGAAGCCAGACGTAGCCCGTGCCGTCTTGTTTGATGGTTTTGGACGGGTTTTGGCTACTCCAGACGAGAGTGTAGTCTGTCGGTGGCGCGAGAGCGCCGTTTTCGATGGCTCGGGCGACGAGGGCCCACCCGGAGAAGGACTTGTTGTTGGGTTGGCAGTAGTAGCCGAGGAGGGAGAAGCCATCGGGAGTGGATGGTCTGAAGAAGGTTGCGCCGAGGTTGTCTGGTCCTCCTTCGAGAGCTGACCACACCTTGGTGAAGGTTGTGGCCTGGGTCACCTCTAGGCCTCCAAGGTCCATGGTCCCTTTTGCAAATCCTCCACCTTCAAATCAACAAAAAAAAATTTAACCCCACCCACCCATTAGTGAATTTTGGGTTGGTTGCAAGTTTTTCAGTGTGATGACATACTATAGATTCTCACCTTTTTCTTAATCTAGTATATTATTCCTGGTTTGAAAATGTAGAAAAATAAACATTTGATTCCTTTGATATATGTTTTATTCTTTTTATAAATATATATATATATATGTGTGTGTATCTTGAAAGAAAATTTCAAATAATTTACCATGAGGAATAACCAAAGTGAGTGCAAGAATTCTCGGACGATTTTCTTTTCATAAAACACCATAAAAACCAAATCAAAATAGTGCATATATACCTGGTGGCCAAGAGGGCAAGGGAGAGGGCATGTTGAAGAGGGTTTCAATGGGTAATGGCCCCACTTTATCTTGCATTTTTGAGAGGGAATAACAGTTCCCCATTGTGAATATAAGGACTAGGGCAAACAAATGGAGATAGCTTATTAGTTTAGTTGTAAGGTCAGTCGTGAAAAATCTCTCTGTCATTTTTTTTTCCTATTACATTGAATCTTTAGAAAGATAAATCATAATTCTAATGGGTGACGATTAAAAATGGGGGTTTGGAGGAGGTGTTAAGATATGGTTTTCACAAAAGGCATATTCTTTTCCTGATGGAGATATTAGCTATAGTAATTGCTTTTATTTTCTTATATTGTGATAGGACTCTTTCATACCCACATCAATGTTGGCAAGTATTACGACCAAATAAAAATAAAAATAAAAAGATAGACTTGTAACTTGTGTTATTTGAGGAAGGGTAGGATAATGGTGTTTTAACTTACAAGGAAACTTTTGTTAGCCACAGAAAAATGAAAGAAAACTAACTTACAAGGAAACTTTTGGTTGTTGGTACATTAATTGGTGATTGAGAGATCGATAACTCCGATCCCTTGTCTTTCAAAATCTCATCTTTCATTGAAAAGTTGCTTTTGTGGGGTATCTTAGGGTTTGAGTTTGCAATTTGTGTAGTGTAAAATATTTAACTAGGGAGGCCTCTCAATGGATTGAATATGGACTGAGACATCGTAACAGGAAAATGATAACTTCAGTCCTATTTGCCATCCCTAGGCATTTTGATTTTTTTAAAGTACTAATAATTATATGCTATTATGAGAAATGAAGTATATACATAAATATCAATAAATAATTTATTTTTTTGAAAAATAAAAATTAAACGAACATACAATGCAATATCAAAATATATAATGCACTAGGACAATCTAGTGGAGTGCATAGTTAATTGTGGAACACCTGCATATTAAACGTGACTGAGTTATATCAGCACTCGTCTTAATATCTTCATATCATTGTATTAATTTCCAAATTCAGATTTTCTTTGAATATTTCTTGACAACCTTATACATAATATTATAACATATTAGATCTGGATAATCATTTGATCAATCATCTCAATATTTATATATATGTGCTCTAAAATCATCTGGATATTAAATTATCCAATATTTATCTTAAATTTAGGTAGGTATTATTTTTCAAATTAATTCTTCATAAGACACTGCTTAGGTTCAAATAGGATTTTTATGATTTGTCCAAGTGGAGTTTCAATGAATTAGGTAAGTTAGCACAACCATTTAAACAAGAACTTTTTCAATATTTTGGTTAATGTAATTACTAACATCTAAATTAATAACTAAAATAAAAAAATATAAATTAATGTACCAAATCCTTCAATTTACATGAAAGAAACACATGCAAATCCCCCACCTTAACAAAAGTTTGAATTTAATCCATTAGTCCATAGCTACAGATTAGGTTGCATGTAAGCTTTTCATAGAGATGGCTGATACACTTAAATCATTCCTCCAATCTTTACCTTTTTTTAACCCAATATTAGTTTGGTTCCCAAAATTACAGAAAGGTATGCATTAAATTTCTTTATGTATATTTTCATATTATATACATATTAAAAATTCAAAATATATTATAGATTACAATACAAACCGCAAGAACAACTGTCCTAACAACTTTCTTTTCATAAAACACCCTAAAATCAAAATCAAAATAGTACATACCTGGTGGCCAAGAGGGGATGGGAGAGGGAAGCTTGAAGAGGGTTTCAATGGGCAAGGGCTCCATTCTTCTTCTTGACCTTTTTGAGAGAGAAAGAGAGCTCCCCATTGCTTTTATAGATGTGTAGACTAAAGATTGTTTTTTTCCTTGTCAAAAAGTCTTGAGAGAGAGATAAATATAATAGCAAGAGTGACTCAATAAAAAAAAAGAGGAAGTTTTGGAAGAGGTGTTAAGATATGGTTTTCACAAGGGATATTCTTTCCCTTATGAGGACATAAGACACTATCATGCCACATCAAAGATGGTGGCTTTAAAATATAGAACATGTATCATCAGCAAAAAGGAATAAATAAGCTGATAAACATGTATTGCGTTTTATTTGAGGAAGGGAAAGATATTGGTGTAACTTGCAAGGAAACTTTTGGTTATTGATAGACTACTTCCTTGTTTTTCATCAAAATCTTATCTTTCAAAACCTACTATTTTAAAACTTGAAAAAAAGTTGATCAAGAGGTGTCTGGATTTTTAGTGTTTGTGTTTGTTTGTGACAATGTGAATGATATTTGTGTATACATGGAAAGTTAGTAGGTCTCTCTCAATGGATTGAACATAGATAAGATATCTTAATAATTTCAGATCAATTCGACTTTTCATGAATTATAAAAATTGATAATCATTTGATCAGATACTTCAATACCCGCTCTAGAATAAAATAATATCACAATATTTTGACTTATTTTTCCAATATATTCTGATTTTTAAAATAAGGCTAGCCATTTATTTGTTAGGTGGATATAATTTCAATGAATTATCAGAACCATTTATATCCAAACTTGGTCAATATATTTGGTTAGTATGTAATAACTAATTTAATATATAAATTGATGTACTAGCTAGATCCTTTAATTTACATGAAAGAAACACATGGGTCGGAGATGCTCATGTTTGTTTGTTGTTATGTTTTGTGTGATTAAAAGAAAGAATTTTCACCAACCGTTGACTAAGAACGTGCATTTTAATCACATGCACATTGTCAACATTAATTATATCTCATGTTGTCTGGTACAGACCGAGTCAATAATAAAAAAAAAATACTGGTTCAAAACAGATAGACCTGAACCAATCAAATGTTGATTCTCTAGAAACATTGTTATCGGTTTGTAGATATTTATGTCAAATAATCAACAGTTGAACATAGCATGAAGAATTTCACATTTGATTTTTTTAAGTTTTTGGTTCTTATTTTCAAATAACAAATTAAAATATTAATGTTCAAGTCACCTACATATGTTGAAAAATTTGAATATACGAGGAACATAAGAGGTTGACGAAAGTTTATATCTTTTAAAATGTTAACTCTACCCATAATTTATTTGTGTTTGATATCCTTTCTCTGTCAAAATTTTTGTGTTTGAATCGATCATCTATCACATGTATGTTTTTAATATATTGATCCTTTATATGTGTTCTCTATCAAAATTTTGTCTCATTAATCTTAAACATTAATTGAAATCCCTTTTGTATTATAATTTTAATGTTTTAAGGTCATCAGTGATAATATTAAAATAAAGTTGTGCATTTCAAATGAGTTAAAATATAAGTTTGTATTATAAAATAAGGCTAGTTAATTGGGTGATAGTTTTTAAAATAACAGAAAAATATTTTGATCCACAAACATAAAGGCGGATAAGTATTTGGAATTGGTATCAAACTTATACTAATTTACTTTAGCATATAGCTATGAGAGCTTATACTCGCAAAAATAAAAACTTATTTTGCTCTCCTTATCGAGACAACTTCATCTCTTATGATGGGTCAAAAGAAATGTATGATTATTTACCAATTACACATGATGTATAAGTTTTGATAAGGTTTGTTATTAGTATAAAATTTAATTGATAACTATGTTCCAATTAACTAACATAAAAACAGGTTGAAATTACTTTTCTATTATTGTTTCTCTCAATGGAACCAAATATCTTATAATGTCATTTAAAAAAACAGTATAACAAAAACCCCTTCAAATATGTAAAAAATGTGAAAAGTTTTTTATAAATGACGATTTTATCCCTCTAAATAGATTATAAAACTCTAATTGGATGGATAAAATTTTCATTTACAGATAATTTTTCTCATTTTTAACACATTGTAGAGTTTTTTTTATATACTATGTTTTTAACCAGGGCTAATTAAACAGAATATTTACAGAATATTTGTAAAATGAAAATTTAATTCAGGAGGTCATTTAAATTTACATATGTGTTTTCAGGATGTTTAATGGATTTCAAGAAAGAGTCTGGGTTTATATGGATTCTAGGCAGTTTAGAGGGGGTTATGTGGATGTTTCCATATTTTTCACAGCTTATCAAATGTCTCACATTTATTATCTACATCTTATCAGTCGTCTATTTTCAATTTATGAATTACAAAATAAACATCTTGTTATTGATTCTTGTATGAATATCTACGACAAATAGCACTATAAAAAAATTTCTAACCTGGGTTTAAACTTTAAAGTCTTCATCAAAACTAAAAACTGTTTACTTTTTTATCTTTCATTTTCATGTACATGAGTCTATCAAATCATCTACTTTTTTAAAGTGTTAGGGAGCCTTATTTTTTGTGAAAATCACATAACCTATTAATTAATTAAACTTGGGTTTTATTCCAATCCACCACCTCATGGAATCTTTGCCTGGTCAAAAAGATCTCTAAAATAGTAATTATGTGTTCATATGTCTCTTCTGTTCATCATCCTGAAAATTATATTGTTTGGTGCATCCAAACACGCATAAAAAAGGATTAAAGAAAAAGGACTTGGAATAGTTCCTTTGGCATGTGAAGTACCTGACCAAAACAATGGACATGCCTAAATGAAAAATGTTACTTAATCACATTTACCAACCAAAAGTCAAACATCACATGTTTTCATTTTTTTTAAATAGTAAACATCATCCAATAAAGTATATGCTTTGATAAAAAAATATGTATCGCTTCATTTTGAATTGAATGAACCTATTTTTAGTAAGTGTAATAAAATATTTAATGTGGTATATACAACATTTAGCTAAGTATATGCTTCACTCGATTTCTAAAGTAGTATATAGGACTGTGTTTTTTACTGAGAAAAAAAACCGAGTGTAACAGCACTCTGCCTAAATATGTTATTGCAACTACAAATAAATAGAATGCCCAACAAAAGTATATTTTTCTTTCATAGATCATGTTTGAACTTTATACAGCTGCCTTCAATGACAACTAAAAAAACCAGTTAAATCGAAACCTAGGATTCTGCTTTTGTTAGATAAAGATACTATAATTAAGGCGTGAAAAAAATAATATATGAAACATATCTTGACATATTCAAAAAAACTTTCATAATGAAGTGAAATCTCGGTACAAGAAAACATGTTTGTTTAGCACTGATAAATTACACTAGTTATGTTCTGATAAGTTAATAAATTATGGTAAAACAAACCCTGAAAATTATACCTATGTGGAGCAGGTGCTGTTTACTTTTACTTATTTACATTATAAATTTTTTTACCTAATATATAAGAAAACAAAACAAAAACCATCTAATTCTATTCTCCTTTACTTCTGTATAATTATTGTATGTCCGCATAAGTTATCCACAAACAAAATAGGGGTTAAAGAGTTTGAGAATCTCAAGAAAAAACATCCAATCTTGAAGACAGCTCCATGATGTTTTATAAGTGAAGTCATAGATCTGAAGTAAAAGTTACCCCCAAAGGGTGCATAACTCATCATGTGAATTGTCATTGGGAAGACACGCTAAAGAGATGTAGCTTACCTACTCTGCAGGTTATTCAAAAACTTTGCAACCTTTAATATCTATTCCTTCTCCTTGATGTGTATTATACTCTTTTCAAGCTGATAAAGTTGTTTTTAAGCTTCAATTTTGGATTCAATTGAATATGATATCAGTATATCACCCATTTGTTACAAAATAGTTACCTAATGAAATAATAGATGATGTCATTCAATGAACAATCCACTATTGTACTGGTTATATAATACTTTATTCACAAATGTCAATATAAGGAAGAAAAAAATGGGTAAGTTGTCCAAGCATCAACTTAAATAGGGTAATACTTACAAGTTATTCAAATGTCAATACTTGATGCATGCCATTCTCTTTCAAAAAAATTCGGAATTCTGCATTTCTATTCATAGTTCAGGTGTACAAAATTAAGCTAATTGTAATCAATACCTTGTAAGCATAAACAAAGGTGATAAGTAAGCAGAAATCAATTAATTGAGAAGAAATGCTATCACATTATGGAATTGATGTTTTCAAATTTTTATAATTAATCCTCACTACTTACAACTGGATATATATAGATCATGAGTTTCTCCCTCAAATGTGCTGAGATTAAAAGCAACAGACCGCAGCCAGAATTTACGTAATCAAATACCGCTTTGATTTAGCATGAAGTCCCCTCTATCAAAATGGCGCGCTACAAATGTTTCAATAAGTGGATTTACAAGATCTGGCGCTTCATCCTTCCATAACAAGCAACTCATCATAATCAAATCATAGATGAAAATGAAAATTCAGAGAGAAATTATTAAAGATTAAGGTCAGCAAAGAACCTGGGGGCAGTGGCCAACATTTGGAAGGACAACGAAGTCTTCTACAGTGTCAAAATCCCCATAGGACTTTCCAAGCTCAATTGGTTCCCATGGATCCTTATCTCCCCATCCTATCAATACTGGACACTGAACCCAAAGTCAGAAAAAAAGAGATAATCAGCAACTTCATCTCCATACTAGAAAAAAAAATTGTGTGAGTAAATGATATCAATATTAAGCTGTAATTTGTAACCTTCACTTGAGGAAGCAATTCTTCAGGTAGAGGGCCTTCGGAATAACAAATGAACTCTAGAAAGACATCAGCAGCACCTGGCTCAAGTCCTGGTTGCAGGATCATCTGAATGAGTTCTTCTGTCACCTTTGAAGTATCGTAGTAGCACTGGAAGAACATTTATAAAAATACATAATCACACTTGGTACTGGAAAAAGAAAGTTATAACTTGTAACACGAGCAAATTCATTTATAAAAACATGCTACTGAATTATATGATATTGGTTAATCCTAAATAAAACAAGCCTTGCATATTCTTCGAACTTTTTCTTGTACTTCTATACTCCACAAATTTCCCTTCCAAATGGATGAAACACCTTTTTCAAACAGCAGCCAGAGAGAAAGAGGTAAAAACAAGCACAAATCTAAACCTAGGGAACAACAAATTTAAAAGGAAATAGATATCTTAGTAACTCAGCCTGAGAAATAGATATCTTAATAACTCAGCCTGAGTATCAATTGACCCAATTTTAAAAAATAGACACATTTGATTATTATTTTTTGAAAGGAAAATTTTCTGAAGTTAAAAAGGTATACTGCTTTAGATATAAATATACAGTATTTCAGGTTATGAGAAATTTTCAAATGGTCTTGGCGTTTCAGTGCACCAAAATCAGAGATATTCTAATCCTCTCTTCTAAAACACTTCCCTTGAAAATGTCAATCTTTGCATCACATCATGATGCATTCAACGAAAGATATCAGCTGAATCACCATCGAAAACGATTGCTCTACCACTTACAGGAGAGGAAAGTGTCAACTTTTTTCCTCAATGTAGATGTTGTCTCCTTCCTTTCTAGTTTCTATTACATGATACTTGACATTCATTCTCCAACACTGAATTGGTTTAGAGCATTGATTTGAAAAGGTTGAAGCCTTCTCTGCTCTATGTATAATGCAAAAAAAAAATTTCTTTCAGTGCACAAAAAAGATGTAGATCATAAGATAGAATGCTATACTCATTTACAGACAAATTTATTCTCAATTAAAGGCACAAGTAGACGCAAGTCAGAGTTCATATTCATTCAACACAAAACTGTAGAACACTTTGTTCCATTAATATGCAAGTGTTTCAACTTTCAACCAAAAAAGAATCACAAAATTTTAATGTTATGTATAAAAATATCCATTGTTTAAGATCCATGTATTTAAATCAAACATCAAATATAATTTGTCAATGGTTGAAGCAAATTGATTAGTTTATCCACATTGTCAGTTATCTATAACTTCCACACATTAGTATACATGCTTAATGACTTCAAAGAAATAACAACTCAACTAGAATCATTCCATCAGAACTAACAAGAATAAACATAAAGAAAATACTGAATTTAATGTCTAAACTCCCAAACATGACATGGGAATGAGACTGATTCTTATAACTGTGATGATACAACATGAATACTCCAGGAGTATTCACAAGTCACAAATTTTATTTTGAAAAACATCAACAATATTAATATACTAAAGATAAAAATATAGTATTAGTTATTTAATGGAGCAATACTTGGTAGAGAATACTTTTCACAGAGTCAGGTTTGGCAACAGCATTGTAAAAGAGCTTTCCCGCAGAAGTATTCCTGTCAGAATCAGAATATCCACCTTAGGTCTACCAGTATTAACACAAACATGAGCAACAAAAACAATCTAGTTAAAAAAACAAAATTTGACATTGTTTACCTTAAAAAACTCTGAAATGATCTGATAAAGGGTCTTCCATACCATGGCTGCTTCTTTATATGAAGCATGCGCAAGGAAATGTTTAAGAGGAGAATTCCCTTGCAAAGCTGTGGTTCCATAACAGCTGCTTGTAGACCAACAAGTCCTGGAGAATCAACAAAAAGGTTTCTCAATATTAAAGGTAAGATTTATTGTTCATAATTGCTTCACATTCAAGAAAATAATATTGGCGACTGTAGTACCGAAATTTCTTCAGGATCTGAAGATTTTTAACAGTGAACTGAAAAATGCATACAATTTGCATTCCTAAATAACAAATCTTATCTCAATATCTAGGGTTGCCTTTAAAAAAAAATCTGTACACCACTCCAAACAGGCTTCCAACATTTAACATAATTAAGCATTGATGTTATGCATTAAAGACACTGTACTTTGTCTTTTAAAGACAGAAGATGTTCACTCAGACAGATGCATGATTTATATTTAAAGGACTCTTGGGTATCTATATTTAAAGTTCTAACGGTGCTTTAACATAACCAAGTAAACACATTTTGTGAGTTTATGCACTAACCAAAATTTGTGTATATATAAATATGTATATGATAAAACACTAATAAAAAATTATGAATCTCTTTTATATCTCACTGATTTCTTGTGCGTCATTGCAAATCTGTGGAGAACTGGTCCAGAATGTAACTGACCAATGCAGGAAAATTTCTCCACTTATGCTTCTTTAAATTAAAATAAATGAATCTGAGTCAAGCTGAGTTAGTCACCTCAGTTCATTCATGCTCAGGGTTGTACAAATGTAGTTTACATGAATCATGTATGCTATCCTGTAAATGTTCTATAGCTTTGATTTATCAATGCACAATCTCAAATTTACAAACATTATTGAATTTAAAGACAATAAATACACATTTTCATCAAGCCAAACCCAAAGTTGAACATTCAAGGGTGCAATTATACCAACATTAATGCATCAGATTCCATGTGAACTCCAAAGTTGAGTGCATTTGGGCAGGACTAGTACTATGATGAGTGATATACTAGGGAATACTCATGCTGCACCCCCAAAATTCTTTTCCAATAAAAAAAAAGTTTCACATCTAAAATAAACAAATCAGAACTCACTCTTGAGGGAATCAGTCAGAGACGAGCCATAACCATTCTTAGTTACTCATTGACAACTCTGATGTCATATACTTAAGTTTCCTAAAAAAGAGTAATATGTTTTCGCTACTAATATTATTGATACTTCATTCAAAAATATATATGTGATTCAATGCATAAAAGACATTTAAGAATTCTCCAAGGAATGAGATCAATAAATATGCTACTTCAGTGATCTGATCTATGTTGACATCAAGTAATGTGAGGGGGCTCAAGGATGCTACTGGCTTGGAGGACAGGTTCACATCGATCCAGGGGATGTGGAAGGCAGGGCGGAAGTTGTCTCCGAGCGGAGATAATAGCACGAAGGCAAAAATTAGCCAGTCCTTCATTCCAGCGGCTGCATGGGCTTTGTGGTTATCATGGAACCACTAATCTTTAGGAGGACAAGGGTATACATGGTTGTTCACTTCATAAAAGAATGGGGTAAGTCCTGTGTGGGGGGCAGGATCCATTTTGTATATAGGGGGAAATTGATCATCGAGGAGTAGGTTCTGTTGCCATCGGGCCGCCGATTGGTAGATATGTCTTCTGTCCCCTTTTTACTGTTTTGCAAGAGGTTTTGTGGATTTTGTCCACTAACCCCCTTCCTCTTTTGTATCACTTTGGGCATTTTCCTTGGTTAATTCCATTGATGGTGCATGCCTACCATACCATAAAAAACAAGTAACATGAGAAAACATATCATTGTAATCATGATGCTAATCAGGCTACAAAATTGGTTAATGTGATTAATAGTATTTATCATTAGAATAGCCACATACCATTTTCATTCAAAAAAAGAATAGTAACATATTATTAACCTCCAATGTAGGTCTAAAGGCCTATTCATCTGCTTCATATAGGCAAGAAATTATCTTTTTCTATAGATGTTTGCATGAATTTTGAATTGATGTCTGGCCAACCTTTTTAGACTTGTCATGCAAGGTAAATTTTCAATAGAATATACAGAATAGCCATTAATTTACTTTCAAAAATCCAATAATTAATTTGCATACCTCCAATGGAGTTGCATATGAAGAACACACCATCTTTTACCACAGAAGTACAAAACTCATTTATCTGTGTAGCCCATGTTTCAAAGGTATAGAATGGCTCGCTCCCAAAGTCCCGTGGGTTCGGTTTGTCAGAATAACCATAACCGATGAGATCAATAGAGTAAACTTTATGTGATTTAGCAAGAATGGGAATGTTCTTTCTCCAGTGATCACTACACAAAACAAGACAAATGGAGTAAAAAATAATTCCAAGAAAAAGCTAAGGTGGAAGAGGATGAGGGAGACAATCCACATTACAAGGATACCCCCATATTTGTGAGTATTGGTTAATCAGTTACTTTGAAAGAAGTTTCAATCTGTCAAATGCAATGACTTCTTGAAAAAGAACTCCCAAAAATGTTTAAGAAAGCAGACATTTATGTCCAAGGGGCAAATTATGGATTTATTTCATATAACCTTCTAAAAGAAGACAACCTCCATGTTTGTTATTATCATGAAAATAAATAAACCATAACTCAAAGAAGCAGCACATGTGATCAGCACTTTAGCACAACTTCTCAAGAATTTTGTTTAATTTTTCTTTAAATTTTAGAAGCATCCAAAATTCATGTAAAAAGGTAAACTTGACAATATAGAATATTAAAAAATGAATATCCCCATAGATTGTTGCATGAGCAACCATGAATGAAACCTTATTCCAAATTGTCAATCAATATAGATACAAAAGGTAGATTTATGGAAAAAAGGAAACCAAAAATAGAAGTTTACAGCAAAACATGAACTATAAGTTTATTAATTAGATGTGTATGAATCTAGAATTCAATGATGGTGGAAGAGAAGGTGAACAGAGAGGGATGAGAATGAAAAATTGTACCCATCGTTGTTAATTAGAACTATTGGCACTTTTACATTTCGGAGAGTCAACCTAATCTTTAAAGTGAGAAATCTAAAGGGTAACCCACCTTGGAGTAGGTCAGTTGGAGGTCGGTCTACTCTCGAAGTAGAATATTCTTGCATTAAGGTTGTGCTATCTTGGTATCAAAGAAGTCAGATCAATGCGGATAACAGAATATCATTCACTTTACTATCCAAAGGATCAAGGTCAACCTACAAGAGGTCCTAGAAACACAATCAATGATGCTAGAAGACCTTCAACTACTTGCTCAAAAGAACATTCAGAAAGGAAAACAAAGATGCTTGAATGCATCAAAGAATTGTAGAAAGGATAGATCAAAAGTGCAGCCCTCATTCCATTGAAGAAGATAAAAATCCTAAAGCCTCATTTGTTCCTTACCAGAGCTACCAAGGGTGAATGAGGCCTAAAATCTATAATTTCATTAAAATCAAAATTCCATAGATGAAGGGGAGGACTCCATTAATGGGGTCACATGGATGATTCATACTTTTTACTAAAATCAAAAGGATGATTGTATCTATAAATAATGAAGGAAATAAAACAGGAAAATAGTGCCTTTTTACCAATTTGTTTGCCTGATTTGTTTGTGCACTGAGATTATTGATTTATTAGGGACCTTGTGATTATGAAAACTTCTTGTATAAATTAACAAACTGAATGAGTTGTTTTTCTTTTTCGGAAAAAATTTGGACCGTTATACCTATAAATTAGTTGGCTGTAAGTGTGAACAAAGATGCATATGATATACACCTGTTCGCCCCAAAACCATGAATCAATAGTAGGGAAGGACCATGGCTTCCAGCATACTGATAGCGTATGTTATAACCCCGCCAGTTCCACATACTGCAAGAAACAAAGTACACAATAAGCTCTTGTACAAAAGAAAATGTCTACCTCGTGATAGTATATTTCTGTAATGTTCATCACCAACAAATCAATTTTTCATAATACAATTCTCAAAATAAGCACTACATAGAATCCAATACATGGAAAGCAATTGCTCCCCAAAAAAAAAATTCAATTTAATATGCCGGTATTCAAACCCGACTTCAACAATTGGTGTCATCATCCCCCATATTACAAAGTAAATCTATGTCAATTCATAGGTCAAAGAAAAAAAAAGCCCAAAATTAAAATCCAAATAAAAAAAAGTTCCTTGTCCAATCTAAGAGAACTGATATGAATGAAGAATATTTGTCAAAATGCCACATCCTTCACACTAATCTCTAACCCACAATTATGAACTGTATTCTATAAAAATCATGACCTTCATTTTTAAAAATCCATCAATTCAAACAAGACATAAAAAATCAATCCAAACAACCAAATTCATGATGACCCAAAAGAAATATTTCAAAATTGCAAGTGAAACACGAGTAAAACAACTTCAACCACCTCATGCAAACTTCGATTTCAGGTCCAATCTATGATTGTTTTATGCAAATGCTCTTCAATTTCTCCCACATTAACAATAGTAGGACATGCATTTATCCCACTTAGACTGTGTTCCTTTTGCAGCATAATACACAAACAAAAAGGGAATTTAATATGATTCATTTGCTGAATGCCGGTATTCAAACCCGACTTTAACAATTGGTGTGTCATTATCCCCCTCTTTACAAATTAAAACCCTATCAATTAATAGGTCAAAGAAAAAAAATCCGCAAATAAAATCCAAATAAACAAAGTTCCTTATCTAATCTAATAGAACTGATATGAATGAAGGGTATTTGTCTATAAGTGCCCGCATTCTTCGAACTAATCCACAATTACGAATTGTATTCTGTAAAAAATCATGACCCTCATTTTAAAAATCCATCAGTTCCAACAAAACATAACAAATCAATCCAAACACCCAAATTCATGATGACCCAAAAGAAATAATTCAAGACTGCATTTGTAACAAGAGTAAAACAAATTCAACCACCTCGTGCGAACTTCGATTTCAGGTCCAATCGTCCCCGTCGAATCCCGGTCCACGTTTTCCTCCAAAGAACCCACCAAAGAAGAGAGGATCGGACGAGAGACACGACGACGCCCATTTGATTTGACGCGAGAAGATATGAGACCCTTCGATGAATTGGGTTCCCGAAGATGGGTTGCTCTGGAAACAATGGGTGCCACAGAAATTGGTCTAGTCGGTCGGGCATGGAAGGATTGGAGATGGGTTTTGATGGAGGAGGGGGAGGAGAGAGGAGGAGACCTCGCACTGGCCATCTCTCTCTCTCTCTCTCTCTCTCTCTCTCCAGAGTGGGTTCCAGATTTTTAATGGAAGAGAGAAGGTGATACTCCAATGGTTGAAGATTGATGTCTACATTTGTGTGTGTATCTATCTATCTACATGGGTGGTGGGTGTTTGAAAAATGTGGCAATTTTACGCTTCAACAAATGTTTTGTCAATGAGATGACTGATAAAGGATAATAAGATAAGTGTGAAATTTTTTTTTGATAAATATATGACATTTATATAACATCTACTAAAACAAACTTGAATAACATTTATCACATTTTTATCTTAATTTTGATAAATATATGACAAAATTCATAGACTCCTTATTTTTAAAATTAGAAAAATTTATCTTCAAAACCTTACAGCCTTGCCAAACCAACCCTTTTATGCACATAGAAAGATACAGATACTAATTATTTTTTTACAATTCCATACAGCAAACATTACATGTAACAAAATAAAATTCCGTACACAATTTCATCATAAATCATACCACACAAACCAATGTTGCATCGTCGCCTCTTTGAGTTGGATTTCAAGGGGATGGAGGGTGGTGATAGGCGAACATGGTGTAGAATGTCTGCAAGAAGGTGAGGACCAAGAGGATGAAGGCTACCAACAAGGAGATGATTGCCCAAGGACTGCTGAATTTTTCACGCACAAGCGACGCCCTCCACCTATGACACTTCGAGTCGCAGTATTGGTTCACATTGCGATACACACTGCCGAGGTAGCTCCTGCCGTTGTTGTAGAAGACATGCCTACATAGCCGATTGAAGAGGTGTGCCACTTCCTCTTGGTTGTTCAGTCCGATCTTCAGGATCCCCGCATCTTGGAGAACATTGACATCCCTCAACGTGTCTATTAGGCTGTCCATCAAATCCGCAAAGTAGGTGACGTGTTTGCTCGTTCCAGGATAGCATTGCTCGAATGCGATGAGATTCCTCAACATGGGAATGGTGCGTTCAAAGATGCGGAGTGTTGGGATCTCCAGTACTCCACCATCTCTAAATGAAACATCAAAGAGGCTGCAACCTTCCTTCGCCACGAACTTGATCCCAGCTTCTTGTAGCTCCACCGCGCTCCTCATCCAGTTTGAAACTTTCTCATTCTGAGGAGCGCTATCGTCATGTCGATGATCCTCGTTTTCAAGATACTCGGTATTGAAATTACTATTAGATTATAAGAAAATAGTGTAATTTAATAAGAATTTGAAGAACTTATGGGCTATCAAGACATGAAATATGCTTGTATATATAATGAGAAAATAAGATAGAACCATATATGACATTGAATTCTCAATTTTTTTTAAAAAAGAAAAAGATAATTCCAATAAAATATGAACAAAAAATTAGCAATAAAATTAACATAGATAGAAATAGTTTTAAAATTATAAAATAAAATAAAAATATGAAAAATATATAACAGAAACCCTTCAATATACTACTTTTAGTAAATAACATAAATACCACTAAAATAGGAATAAAATAATTAAAGAAAAAAATAAAATAAAAGAGAAAGAAGCTGATAAATTTAAAAGAAAAAAAACTCAAAAAACTACACAACATAAAAAGAATTTCTTTTTTTATTGACTTCGGGAGCCCTCCATAATTGGGGGCAGACGATTGCTTTAATCATTTATACCCAAGGTTGGCCCTTAGTATTTGAACAGATTTTTCATATCAGTAATGATTTTTAAGTCCCAAATTTAAGTCCCATTAAAAAGTCTCATGAGCTGGTATACATTGAAATCTCTTTTTACCCCTATTGATGAAATCCTTTTTTCATAAACTCCTTCCCTTTTACCTATGAAATGTTTACACATTGATTTCTTCCATCTTTAGAAACTGTGGTGTCTCTTTTTTTATTTTTAAGGATTTTTGCATGTATACCATTCAAAAACATTCTATTTAATTTTATACCACTTTAAAAAACCTATTTTTTTTATAACAGTGAAATATATAGAGCTTATGTATATTTACAATCCTAGTTAACTTACATCCAAATTTTCATTAAAATTGTTAAAGTCTTGGAGAAAAGACCAAATTACCCTTATTACTTTTTGGAATATTTTACCTTACCAAATAAATTATTTATAAAAATAAAAAATATTAACATGAAAATGATAAATTCCATCTAGAATTCAAAAACATAAAAATTAATCATACAAACTATTTATTACTAAAAACATAATAATTATTAATACTTATATTAGTAAAAATAAAATAAAATTATTTTGAGAATAAGTAATCATATATATTACAAAATGACAAATTTAAAAAAAAAAAGATCTTGATTAGAAGAAAAGAAAAGAAGGGGTATTTTTAAGCATAAATTGATATCGTAACACAAATTCTATGACCCCTTTTGTTATTAAGCATAATCTTTTATAAAAATTTGGATCATTTTTTTTTTTTTGTTGGTAAAAAAATTTGTGTTACGGTATCAATTTAGTTACATTCATGCAACCAATTTTTTTTTTTGTTTTGACTTCAGATACATTTCAAATGTATTTCTTGAGTTTTGTTTGGCATTTCACATTTTTATGATAATATAAATATCTATAATTATGTATCACCTTTTGTTTTTAAGTATTATAATCTTTTATAAGCATTTGAATCAATTTAGTTACATTTGTGTAAATAAGTTTTGGTTTTGAATTCAGATACATTTCAAAATATATAAAATATATATTAAATCTAAACATTACACGCGTTTTGTTTCTGAGTTCTGTTGTCTTAGTATTTATTTTCTTTGTTGCTGACTTTTTGTTATAATTGAATTACTTATATCATGCGGTGATGATGATTTTCAAATATATCTGAATTTTATATGCATTATACTCGCTATTTTAAGAGTGATTTTGAATGGTATTGATTTGTTGTTTTACAAATTAGTTACATTTGTCAAATTTATTTTTTGAAAATGTTTCTGAACATTATATATATTATATTTTTGAAATTTTTTTGTGCATTTATGTAGTTATGTTTTTCATTAAAGTTAAGTTACATTCCCAAAATATTTAAACTTTATATGCACTATACTTCTTGTTTTAAGTAAGTTTTTAAACAATGTTTGATTTTCCTTGAAATTCTGTTACATTCCAAATGTATGTAATCTTTATATGCGCTATATTTTATGCTTTTTATGTTGCTAAACAAATTTTTTTTAAATTCAGATACATTTTGAAATGTATATGAAAATCAAAAAAAAAAATGAAGGTAGAAGCTGGAGGAGATGGAGGCCGAAGAATAGCTCGAAAGATAGTCGAACCACCTCTCATATAATGGAAAGCAGCAAGAGAAAACCAATGATAGTGACACCGGTTACGGAGATAAGGAGGTCGACCAGAATAAATTTTTGAAGTGGTAGATGATTTCAGAGGGTAAAAAATGGAATTTTTCAAAATAGAGTGTTGTATTGAGCAGCAGTTACGTAATGAGAATTAAAGAGAGAGTGTTGTATTGGAGCAAAAAAACTCAAATTTAAAGGAATGATAGTATTGTCTTTGTCATTTCTACCTTTTTAAAAATTCAACCAATGAGATGAATACACCTATTAAGACTTCTCAATTAGGCCTAAATGTTGGAGCACATGTGGCGTGACTTTTTCAGAATTATTAATGTAAAAAATTAAGGCTGTGTTTGTGTATAATGAGAAGTAATGGAAAGTGAAAAAATTTCTTATTTTTTACCATTCAAAAATCTAGTGTATGCTCAAATAAGAAGAAAAAAAAATTCATTACTTTCCTACCCTTTTTTTATCTTATTCGGAAATGTAAAAAAAAAATTTCCTTCCCGTATATGCGAATTTGAGAGAAACATAGAAAATGATTTTCATACTTTTCTTTAAATGTACAGATACCGTGAAAGTCAATAGGCTAAAATAAAAAGCGTCCCCCCCCCCCCCCCCCCCCCCCCCCCCCCCCCCACCCACCCCAATTTAGTTATTTTAATTGATAATATATGACACAAGAAAAGCAACAGAAAATTAAAATTTATATTACCTGAACTGATCGATAGCGATGACACGATAATAAAGTTGATCTTTTGTATGCGACTTTCCCTTGAAAAGTTCCAAAACATCATTTCTGGATTCCTCCGGCAGTTTCGGATCATTGTACAGTATAATCTGGTAGAACAAATGGAGCAGGTGATGCGCCTTGAGATTATTCTTCATTTTGATGCGTCGAGAACTGCCTGCAGGGTCCAACTTTCTCAGGAGATCCACGGCTATATCTTTCAAGTCAAATTTATAGGGCTCGAGCGAGTTGTAGAGTGTCTCGAGGATGAAGAAAGGTATCTGATTCTCAAGCTTTATCAGGTCCTCAAAAATAAGAGGGACTTCGTGCATGACGAATATCTCCATCTCCTCGTTTTGTCCCTCCACCCAAACCCAACGTGTGCCTTTCAAGAAGAGTAGGAGGCCGATGATGAAGCACCCGTCCAAGACCATCATCTCGGTGAACTCTTGGCTTTTCATATCGATTTTCTCGTCCGCGTAGCAGCTCCGCGCGCGCTTCTCCAACGCCTTCACCTTGATTGGAAATATTTTCTTGAAAGGTGAAAGATCTCATCACCACCGAATAAATATTATATTTATAAACAAGAGAGATAACTTTTTCAATTTAACCGTAAAATCAGTCACGAGTGTTCTCCTCATGTAAATGGAAAGATCCATATAACCCCATATAACCCCTTTGTTAGAATAAAGGAAAAAAGAATTCTTGTTATTGTATTAGAGGAGCCAAATGCTCTATTTATAGATACATAAAGAAAACCTAAAATATCATAATAGGAAACTAGGAAAACTAGGAAACTAATAATATCACAATAATGATAATAAAGAAATAATATTCTCCTAATAAAGACATAATATTTCCCTAATAATTATTCTTTAACACCCCCTCCCAAACTCTAAAGGGTAGAACCCTTAGAGTTTGCACAAAAATGAGAAGGTAGCA
Organism: Acorus calamus; assembly: GCA_030737845.1. Classification (NCBI taxonomy): domain Eukaryota; kingdom Viridiplantae; phylum Streptophyta; class Magnoliopsida; order Acorales; family Acoraceae; genus Acorus; species Acorus calamus. The sequence goes on along the minus strand of CM060879.1, from coordinate 21,578,197 downwards.
GAGGCTGACGACAACGACGGGCGGCATGACAGGGCACGGCATAACGTGACAGAGGCACTACACGGCGCAGCAAGAGCGGTGGACTGCGACGGGGCTGCGCGGAGGCAGCCGCACGGGGGCTGCGCGGAGGCAGCGGCTCGACTACGACGGGGCTGCGCGGGGCAGCGACAGAGGCACGGGGGTTGCGCGGAGGCAGCGGTACGGGGGCTGCGCGGGGCAGCGACAGAGACACAGGGGGCTGCGCGGGGCAGCGGCAGAGGCACGGGGGCTGCGCGGAGGCAGCGGCACGGGGGCTGCGCGGGGCAGCGACAGAGACACAGGGGCTGCGCGGAGGCAGCGACACGGGGGCTCGAAGCACCGACGATGGACGAGCAATAACAAGCGCGGCGGACGGCAGTGTCGGACGCACGAAAACAAATAGAGTTCGCGTAAAAAAACAAACAAAGTAATGAATAAAAAAAATGGGTATCAAAAGTCCTCCCCCGCTCCGATTAAACACTCCTCAATCGGAGCGGGGAAGAAGAAAAAAAAAGCTTTTGTGGATCTAGGGTTTTAGGGTGGCTCTGATACCATGTTAGAATAAAGGAAAAAAGAATTCTTGTTATTGTATTAGAGGAGCCAAATGCTCTATTTATAGATACATAAAGAAAACCCTAAAATATCATAATAGGAAACTAGGAAACTAATAATATCACAATAATGATAATAAAGAAATAATATTCTCCTAATAAAGACATAATATTTCCTAATAATTATTCTTTAACACCCTTCACTTTTTCTAAAGTTCATATAACCCCGCGAAAACACCCTTGTAATTTTAAATAACCGCTTAGGTTAAATTTCAGTTGATAAATAAAGATTATTCTGTTTGATTAATCCTAGATGAAAACAAAATATAATCAAAACACCTATATAGTATGTGAAAAATCATTTGTAAATGATGATTTTATCCCTCACGATAAGGTTTTATAATTTATTCGAATGTGTAAAATTATCATTTATGGAAGATTCTTTACATTTTAATACATTGTAAATGGATTTTATCATATTGTGTTTTTAGCAAGGATTAGCAAAACAAAATATTCACATAATATTTCTCATCAATCAACGAAAATTTAATTCATGAGTTATTTGTATTTTCACATGTGTTCATAAACTTTAAGAAAAATCATGGGGTTTACATGGATTTTCTATATATATAATATAATATAATATATATGTTTGTGATTTGATATCAAATATTCTTCACCGGCTTCACCTCCTGAAAGCACTTGGCAGCCATGGCTTCCGGGTCGTTATCCCTGGAGAAGAAGCGGCGCGCCACTCGATGCTTGCGCTTCTCCATCTCAATCAGGTTCTTTCCGTTGCGCCTGGACCAGTAGTATGGGCCAATGGAGACCACCGTCGGCGCGTAAGCTTCCCGGTCCTGGATTTGGAGGGTTCGGGGCACCCGGAAGATGGAGCAAAGCTCTTCGCGCCAACGAGGGACATAGGACTTGTGGAGCTTCCTCTTGAAGGGGGCCATCCATGCTTTCACTTCCACATCTATCACGGTATCAACTGCGTTATTGTTTTCTTCTTGTATTCCATCCATTTTTTTTCTTTCAGACGGGTTAAGTTGGTTCTGAATCGGTGATCCGACTCATTTTATATGGTTTCAGAAACTGCCAGGTCTGAACAAGTGAACATAAAAAATGTGTCGACATATGGTTGATCACCATGCATGTGACATTTATTGGTGAATGTATATAGTATACAAGTGTTTTTTTGGTGTGTATATATGGATATATAATATACAGTTGATGATCTGTTATCGTCTAAGTCAACATGTACATGATCCAAGTCAGTGAATACTTGTTATATGCATGACTCGATTGTTTTTATTTTTATTTATTTATTTAAAAGATGTGAGCATATTTATTTTAGTTTTAATCAAAACAAACAATGTTTGAATAAGCGGAATATAAGGGACAGACAGGAGTGAAAAATGCATGAATGGAAAAACACAGAAAATAAAATACGGAAGGGTT
>CM060879.1:21441167-21566167 GCA_030737845.1 Acorus calamus | reverse complement strand
TCTACACAAGCATAGATCCAAATGAAGCCTTGATACTAAATGGAACAAATTGATACTTATTGAGTAATTGGTATGAAAACGTGAATAAATTGATACTTATTGAGATATTGGTATGAAAACAATTGGTACAAAGTCACATCAATTCACATGATTTCAAAACAAATTTACCAATTTCATATCAACTCATTCCAGTTGGTACAGCTGAAAATTTGCAAATCTACACATTTTTAAGGCCAAGAAAACTCAGTTGTTTTGTACAAATTGACACGAAATCATACAATTGGTACCAATTTATATCAATTAATACAAAAAAACTGAGTTTTCTGGCCTAAAATGGTGCAGTTCGCAACTTCTCAACTGCCAAAAGAGAGATGTGGCTTTGTAACAATAAAAATGTATGCCCTTCAAAACAATGGTTTGCCTGCGAAGAGGCTAGTGAGATCTTAGATGTGGTCAGAAGTAAATCTTGGATGAGTACACGTCTCTATGCATGCAAAACATACTCACTTGTAACTAGTTAGAAACAACACAATAATCTAAGGGGGTGTTTGGCAACGGCGGAAAGCGGATTTTAAGTGCTGATTGTTAAGTGCAGAAAGAGGAAAGATGATAATCTTTAAGAGTTTAGGAAAAAAAGCGTTTGGTTCAATGAAAAATATTAAGCAGTATTTTAAATAAGTGTGTTTGGTTAACCAGTTTATTTATGTGATTATTGGAAGGGTATTTGGGTCCATTTTATAAGTGCTGAATGTTATTTTGATGTTTGGTTGAAAACATGAAAACATGATATTAAAGATTATTGTTTTTCTTTATGAAATACATCAACCACTAATGCCTTATGTAGAACATAGAAATATTTTCGTAGATACCTATACGTGAAAAATAAATTATTTTGTGTTAAACCTGTTGTGATCTCTTATAATTATTATATTTCATGTATCTCTCCAATAAATTTTATAAGTACTTTTCAACAAATTCAAACAACAAACTTTACTTCGTCTTAATGACCACATCAACACTCACAAAAACCAAAAGGTAAAATCTAAAAAACCTACACAAAAATGTCCATGAACAGATGAATGTACACATGTCACACACCAAAAATTCCCCAGCATCCAAATCACCATCCATATGACTTTATTTAATGGCCACACAATATACATTTGCTTTTGAAAAGTGAGAGAGGGAGAGAGAGAAGGAGGTCGATGTGCTGCTCAGATCTGAAGAGGCGGCAGACGATGGTGGTCGAGATCGATCTATTGAGGACCATTGAAAAGGCTGTTGTCTCAAGGTCGATCTACTGCTCAGATCCTAAAGGGAGAGATGGTGAGGGAGGAGATAATGTCTTTCGATCGTGGTGGATCCGCTGAGGAAGGTTATGTAGGAGGTCGAAAATGTTTGATCTGGTGAGGTATGGTGAGGAGATCTGTGTTTTGGGGATTTTGATCCGGTGTGTAACGATCGCCCGGTGGGGGGTTCGGTGATTAGGATTTCGTCCACATTTCTACATTTGCTTTCGGCGGAGAGAGAGAGAGGGGTGAGGAGAGAGAAGGAGTTAAAAAGGGGTTTATATATCAGGCGTCATAACATTTCAATTGTGGGGGTAGAAGCGTCTTTTCACATGGGCGGGGATTAACCGGATGGCGGAGTGAGGAAAGATAAGTGGATGGCTAATCGCTGAAAATTTTGTGTGTATTTTATCTGAAAGAGTAAAGTTTTCAGTGCTTATTTGTATGTGAACCAAACATATTTATTCCTAATAAATGCTGATTTTCATCTTTCAGTCCAATAAGCTCTTAAACTTGATCCAACCAAACGGCCCCTAAGTTTCCACACTAAATGGTGTCTGGAACCTCAACTGAGATGCTGAAATTGTCAAGATGTCAATGTTGATCTGTGTGAACCAGTAAAGTCTTTGATGCGAGCAACACATTCAAAACTTCAAAATCATTCTGTAGTTTGCATACTCTAATGCGAGGATTTGGTAACTGAAATTAATTCAACTGGAGAAAGAACTTCACCTTTTGGAATGATGACTTGACTATAAAAATGCACGCAGAAATCAGAAGTATATTCACCTCAGGAAAGCAAGTAAAAATGTGTTATACATGTGTGAACATATGCTGGTAGGACTATTCAAAACTGCAGGATCATCACTAACTACCAGAGTTTATAGGTTGTTTAAAATTACCATTGGCAAGAATGAATAGTTGTACAGAAAAACCACTGAAAATAAACACAGCCAATGAGAAAAGACTAAATAGCTGTCCAAACAAAGGAGAATATAGACTTAACTCCACTGTTAAAACAAGATTGATGGACAAACATTCAAAATTGGAAGTAGGTCCCTGTAATAGTACAGTAACAGCTGATGAAATTTCCCAATGTGTGGACCCTCTAAAACTTAGCCTATGTTCTTCAGAATACATGGCATATTATTTCACATAGGGATGCATTGGAGTCACTGAACGGGTTTTCCAACCTCCATGTTAATTGGAAGGAAAAGACCACATAGTACCATGCATGGATGGGCAAACAAACTGAACAAGAGGTATGCTTGGAAGAGTTGCATTATATTCAGTACTAATCCAAATCCTCGCTGATCAAGAATACCTATATAACTCACGAAATACTGTTCAAATTAACAGGAACTGAAAGATGCATAATTGGTATTGTGCTTTAGGAAAAGTTTCTAAAACCTTGTTGTTCATCAAGCATTTTTTTGGGGTGACTTAAAATCGCTCCATTGTCGCCTAATTTTATGTACAAAAAGAACTTCAATAGATAGAGAAGAAGAGTTATCGAATGTAGACCTATTCCTTCACCTCATCTTAACCAATGTTGAAGAAGAGAAGATCCATTGTAGGAATTTCCATTTGTAATGTTGCTAATATTAGCATACATGGATAGAGGGAAACAAGATCAAGTGCAAAAAGACAAAGCATCATCATTATCCTTTTGCTCATGAAAATTCACAATGTTCCTCAAACCACCATATACTCATATGACAATAGAGGTGATTGATGATTGAAAGTACGATGTAAGAGTTCCGCCACCATCATATTTGGCAGCACTCTGAATGTTATGAGAATAGATAAGTTAAACAACAACACATTTATCTTCACAAGGAACTGCAATACAGGAACACTAATCATACAACGCATCATATATCAAAACACAACTGAATGATACGACAATAAATTCTTATCAATATCAAATTATACAATAAAAAAAAATAAAAGACATCGTGATATTAATCATAAGCTAAAAAATTCAAGAACATAAACTCGCAAGAAGATCTCACCTAATCCACCACCGAACATCAACACGTATTGACCCCATCCTTACAATCCCTGGTCAAGTTATTGAACGTCTCCACCCTTGTCTTCGCCCTATACAACACCTCTGTATCCACCTCCACCCGCATATACCCATCAAACTCCACAGGGTTCCCCTTATTCAGCTCCCTTGTCTCATTGTACCATTGACTCTTATTCCCCCATAGCTCCTTGTAGTCATCCAACAGGTGCACATGGTAATGCGACCTCAGCTTATCAAAATAGTTATAGAAAGGCTCATTAGTGGCAATGTAAAGGTGCCGCCACGGCTTCACCATCGGTAAAATCTTCTTCACAAGCGCATCAGGCGACGTGTCCTTATCAAGATTCGGGTACATCTCCGTTTTCCTCGCCTTCCACCCCCGCACGACATGCACGGCATCAAAGTCCCAATCCAATTTCCCGCTGATCTCCGAGACAATGTTCATCAAATGCTTCGATTTCCACACCGCCTGCCACGGCCTGTGCACGTACTTCGAGACCCGGCCCTCGCACACCCTGTACCAGTAGTTCTCCGGCTCGGGCCCATCAAACTGCCGCCAAATGATCGTGCTTTTATCCCTTTTAAGCTGCATTGGCGTCGTCTTATAGCTTGCGACCTTCCGCACGGGAACCTTCGCCGAATTCCTCCCCCACGCCTTCCAATCCTTCAAGAACTCGCCCTCCTCAACAACCGATGCAGACTCCTTCAAGTGCTCGAAATCGAAGTAGTACCTGAAATCCTTCCCTTCCTCATCCTTCCACGTCTGCTGATTGTACGACCCCGACAAGCAGACGCTGAGGTCCATCACGAACGTGCGATTCAGATACATCGCCTCGCCAAGCCCGCAGAGGAAGCTCCACATGTAGTGGTTCATGCTCTTGCAGTAGTCCCCGCCCCGCGAGTAGTACAGATACTTCCCCTTCTTGAACGTCGCCTCCGATCCAACGCTCGGGAGCGTATCGTTGATCTCCTCATCCTTATAACTCGCCGCGACCACCGGAGCGCGCGCAGCCGCCGGAGCAGGCCTCGGCCGGCGCGCATTGGCCCCGGAGTGCCAGCGACCGGCGGAGACGACACGGAAGGCGCAGTTCTCCCCATCGGCGGCGAGTCTGAACCGCCGGAAGTCGCGGTACCGCCGCCACGACTTCTCCTTCCGGTTCCGGAACCGCCAGGCGACGTCGCACTCCCCGGCGGCGGATCCATCGACGGGCGCACCGTACTCCAAGAAAGCGATGGTCCTGAACGTCTTCGCGTTGAAGGCGCGGATCACGGAGAGGACGCGGGGGTCGGAGCAGTTGACGGTCCCGTCGCAGGCGGCGGAGGACGGCGCCGGGGCGAGGGCAAAGGCAAGATCGGCGGCCACCGGAGGCAAGTCCGCCGGAGGGGAGAGAGTGGAGGAGGAGGAGTTGAGATCCTCGCCGGTGGTGAGGAGGGAGTCGTCGGTCTGGAAGGTGGAGTTGGGGAGGATGCGAGAGAGGTCGCGGGAGATGGCGGCGGAGGACTCGAGCCAGGGGTCGGGGGGGTGGTAGGTGATGGCGATGACGGTGAAGATGAGGACGGAGAGGACGAAAGCGGAGAAGCAGACGTTGCTGAGGAGCTTGACGAGGCTCTGGCCGAGCGGATCTGATGCGGTGGAGAGGGAGGGGGAGGTCGGGGAGTCCCTCATTTGGGTGGAGGGATTTGGATCTGGAAATTGAAGTTGGGACTGTGTGATTTGTTTTTTTTCTTTTTTTTCTTTTTTGGGTGAAATGGATTCGATGGATGAGAAGGTGGTAGTGATGGATCCGGATCTAATCCGGACTGCTTCAGTCAGTATCAAAGTCTGGGTTTGATTGATTAGTATCACCCATATTCATATGTATTAAATAATCAATTATATAATTTGATTCGTGTAATTAAATTTATAAATTATGCAATTTAAATTGATTGAACGAATCAAAGTCAATCATGATCGGATCGACATGGACAATGATTTGGGGTGGAGAAATTACGAAAATGGAGCTGTAGGTGAGAGGGAGTAGTCTTGATGTGTTGTGATTTGTGAGGTGGACCTAGTGGTTGGTGGACTTGTACCGTCGGTTTTAAAGTTTCTGTTTTGTGTGTGGGCTTCGGAGCTACGTTATCTCACGCCGCCTTAACAAATTTTTTTTTTTTTTTTTTTCAAGGCTTTGTATCTAGGCTCTGATAGATCTAAAGAAGCTTGGGTCATGAGGTTTCAGATAGACAGTGAAGTGGAGGTACATGAAACCGGTGCCAAAGTGATTGTAAACCTTTATTTTTATTTTTATTTTTATTTTTAATTTTTTTTTTACATCCTACATGTTATTGAAGTGTCCCAACTACCGGGTCAAAAATATGGGAGACTTTCAGAAACCGAGTGTGGGTATCTCGCCCTTACAGAGAGGCCCGGGTTTGAGCCTCACCAAGTGTGTGGGCTGAAAAAAAGTGAAAAATATAGCCCCCATGTAGTGGCCAAGTTAAGAAAAAAAATCCATTATATATATAACATATCTCTGATATAAAATTAATTTTAAAACAGAGACATTCATAAAAATCTATCATACTACTTAAGAAAATTGTATTTGAAATTATTCATTCGTGTGTTTATTCCAATATATATCAATTAAAATATTTAATTCCACAAAATCTATCTAAATTGGATTATTTAAAAAAAGAATTTTCAATATACGAGTGAATAGCATACACAGAGTGTATAACCGTGTATAAAATGAATTTCATGGCTTACAGTGTATAACCGTGTATAAAATGAATTTCATGGTGTAAGCGATAAAAAAATGAAAAAATTTAGAAAAAATATAATGATTACTTAAGGGTATTTTGATATTTAAAAAAGTTTGAGAGATCTAAACAAAAGATTTTTAATATTTGAGTTTATTTTTCCAAAATTTTTTATTATAATTCAATAAATATATCCATATTAAACTCAGATTCTCAACCGTTCTTGTTTGTTTACTATATAAAAAAAATATTGATACACAATGTTTTTATTTCAATCTCACTTCCAGTCCTGTATGCGTTGATAAAAAAATATCAAAGTATATACTCACTTTAACGAAGTGGATGCTTTGACAATTTTTTTTTACATTTTCTATAAATGCATTCATGAAATTCATTAAAGTACATAATTCATTTTTTATAAAAACATGCATCTTATTAGATTAATTATACTAATTTTAAAAAATTCAAAACACTTGTAAATTGGATTTAGGACTGAAAAAAAAATTGAATATAACATTAACAAAAAAAACAAAAATACAAGGAGGGGAGCCCCTTTGTCCCTACATGGCTCCACCCCCTGCCCCCATGAGTTGGTTAGCGAGCCATTGTCTCATTGTGACTGGTGAACTTGTGGAACCATGATGATCCAAGTCAAAGTAGTATTAAACATGTGGCGTTGATTTGACTCACTGTTTGGAATTTTGTAGTCTCTCACGTTTCTTGTACCGTAAAAAAATTCATAAGTTAATTACTTCATTTCATAAAGTTTTTTAACGGACAATAACGCATTCGCTCGTAACACCACCTTTTTTTATTTCCTTTTTATTATTGTTTCCCAATCCACTGCCCATTTTTTCACCTCCTGGGATTGGCGTGGAATGACTGACGATGACAATGACGACGACTGGGGATAATGACTAATGGTAAGAGCACGTTGGAGACTAAGGAATGTTCATCTGATGTGATGAAGAAGATTGTGATCCTAATATTGGTATGGTGCCTGCTAAAGACCTCCGACTCTCAATTCAATTAAGGTAAGGCCATGTATTTAATTATAAAAATTTGAATTAAAACGAAGGAACCAAAAAAAATGCATTCCCTTAGAGTAAGTTATCGAAGTACTACACGACCTATCATCCTCTTGGGAAGGAATTCCCTTATCGAACTCCTCAAGTTTTCTCCTTATACTGCAAGGAAATGTTATGAATTATGAGAATTCTTGGAATGAACTGCGCATCTTAGAATAGCAATACTTGTTTCATTTATATTTATAATCCAAAATTTTGTAGCACTACTTGTTTTAGTACGTACATAAAATCAGCATATACTATCCATAAAATTAAGCACCTCTTGATATGGTAGAGGTTTTCCCTCTTCATCCAAAGACCCTGGGTTTTAGTCTTACTGGATGTTTAATATGAAAAATAAAAATAAAGGAAAACAAAAATACACTTTATACCAAAAATAACAATTTAGTGTTATCAATCCCTCTTGCAAACGCTCGTTTGGTTCCAATTTTGTGCGCCTCTTAAGAGATGGCAAGTTCTGGCGCCCTCTGGACGCCGCCCGATCTATATGGTGCGATGGGGTGCTCCGCCCCGCAAACGAGACCGCCGAGCAAATCATCCTCAACGCACGCATACATGTTCTTGCACATCGTGTCGACGGCCGTGGAGGAGTTCAACACGTGCATCTTGAACTCCATCATCTTCTCTCTCGAGTACTTGTAAAACCCCTCCTCCAACAGCCCCGACAACCTCTCCACATTCCCTTCAAGCTGTTCCTGCTGGTCCTCGAACAGATTCTTCTTCACCTCCCTCTCCGCCGCCGTCATCGCTCCCTTGAAAAGCTCCTCCCCGAACATATAGTATGCAAACGCGTATGAGTACATCAACACCCTCCGCGACCTAAACATAAAAGTCTGTCAATTATCCAAAAAAAATTTTTGTATCTGATCCGAAAAGTCAAATATATCATATATTTGAATATCCATTATATTCGATTAAAAAAATATCTGAATCCGACGTATATTATAAAATTATATATGTTAATTTGTATTATATATTATTCATATTTGTTATCTTGTATGATTAATCATAATCATGATATATTATGATATTATTAAATTTTAAATGTAGAAATAATGTCTTTAAATCTTAATTCTAATTTTCATAGATCAATTGAGGCTTACCTGAACAACCTTACGCACGCATCCATGACCCACTGAAAGTCCCTGCTCGTGAAGTCGTCCTTGTCCTCCGCGAACCCCACCTTCTCGCGCAGCCCCTCCCTGTGCTTCTCCTCCAGCCTCAGCGAGCGCACGTGCGCGTCGTATCGCGTGGAGTAGTGTAGGTACCGTCTGTGTTCGTCCCTCATGCGCTTGACCTCCGCGAGCCCTTGCGCGTGGTCCTCAATGTAGCGGCTGCAGCTGTGTCGCATAATCTGATCGTAACCGTGATCTCTCCCCGTCGCGCCCCCGCATACCCAGCAGAACGACTGCCCGCAGCGGCACGTCATATGGTTGCACCCGCCGTTCTTTTCGACGTGCTTACTGCATTTGGGGCAGGGCTTCGTGTTCAATGTGAGGTAGTTCGCGTTCTCCGACTCGTCGGTGTTTTTTTTGTTCCACTTCTCCCACATGAGGCATGAGCAGGGTGAGTGCGGAGGGCCCCCGCAGCCGAAGCAAAACTGCAGCCCGCACGCGCACTCCACTTCGTTGCAGTGCAAGTCCTCGCCTTCCGCCCGGATCGCGTTTCCGCAGTGGGGGACGCTTGGGCACCACCTGGGGATTGGCCATAGTGAGAGTTCCATTCAGTAAAGTACATGTATATATACATGAAAATGCAAGAGTTGATCAAAAATTTGTTTTTATGAAATTTTTTAACATAGTATATACTCTAATAGCTCAGTACATATTTTATTACCAAAAAATATAAAATACAAGCATTTGAATCTATTGATGTAGAAATACATTCGATACAGTACTAAAAAATACAACCAATTAGTCAAACTTGTCTATCCTGATCATCAATATGAAAAGAAATATATGCAAAAAAATGAGTTGATACGCTATAATATATACTCTATTGTCTAAATATGTAATTTATTAGAAAAATTTTAAATATATATATATTTAATTTATACAGTATGCATCATAATTTTATAAAATAATATTCATTAATCAAATATATATTTTTAATCTATACTGTGAAGATACTAAACGCACAATTCAACTAATCATAACGCACCTGGCACGCCTATTGTCCTCGATGTAAGACTCAAGGAGGGACCGGTCGAACCGTTCAACAACATCGGCGCGGCCCCGCCCGACCAAGATCCTTCTCACAACGTCCTCATCGCAGACCGCGCCGCACTTGTGCGCCATGCAACGGACCCGCCTCGCCCGCCCCTCCCCGATCACGACGACCAGGTACTGGCTCCAGCACTCGTCGCAGAAGCCGTGGCCGCAGCCCATCGCCGTCATGTCCCCCGCCGCATCATCCATGCACACGAGGCACGTCATCGACGTCATCGGATGCGATGCGTTTCCGAGGCTGACACCGGCTTCGGAGAATAAGCGGTCCCGGCCCTTGTCGACGAAGGCGGAGAAGAGGTTGTCGACGTCCCAGCGGTGATGGATTAGGAGGGTGCGCGCGTGGTGTTCTTTCACCGTGAGGAGGTCCATCACCTTTTTTTTCAATGAAAAACTTTGGTTATTCTTGTTTAAGGTGTAAAATAGATAATGTCTAGAGTCTGGACTGAGAATGAGATGACTAGAGTAAAAAATAAAGAAGATTAATTTAGTCATAATTCTAGTTTCATATGTTTATCAAAAATCACCAGATATATGTTTTAACATAAATTTTTCTTTTTTTTTTATAAACCATCCATGTAGTTGAAATATATATTTTATTTTTTATAAAATCAGATATACATCTTAAGGTATATTATTTTTTAAAAAATTTAAAATAAGTGTAAACCAGAATTATTGTATGAAACATTATACAAAGAAAAGCTAGAACTCGGTCACCTTGCGGAGGACCGCCGACTGAGCCGCCAGGAGGGATTCTTTCCGGATGATCTGTGTCGTTGTTTTTGGCGGTGGCGGCTGAGTCGTGATGCTCTCTTGGTACTCGTCGACGTTTTCTTCATCTTCTTCTTCGTAGTCGCTCGATGGGTAGTCGAAATCCTCCATTGGTTTCGATCAAAAGTACACGCAGAGAGAAGAGGAATCGATGTTTGTTTTTAAAGAATTTAGTTTATTTTTGGTTTTGTTAGATTTTTATGGGTTTTGGGGTTTTGTTAAGGATTCAAAATCAGTTGAGATTTAATTGGGTGGAAAAAATCTGGGCAGTTATAATTACCGATTTTATTGTTCGGTGATATTATTCTTGTTTAGGATTTACAGGGATTTGATATTTTAACTCCTTAAGATAAATAATGTGTTGTATTTTACATTTTTGTAATTTTTATTATTTCGTTGTTCAAAATTTCCTTGAATTTTTATGTAAGGATTGAACATGTGTTTATTGTAATTCAATTTTGCATTAAAGGTAAAAAAAAATATAATTTTAAAATATTTTAAAATGGATAACATAATATCCATATAACTTAATAGTAATATATTTAAATGATAATTTTAATAGATTTCAAGAGAAGTGAGGGAATTATATGGATTTAAGAAGAAAAAAACGGTTTATATTGATAGAAGGGGTTATTTGAATTTTTTTATATTTAAATTAAAATTTTAGATATTCATATTTATCGTGTTTAGGTTTTGTTCAATTCTTCGTGTGTAACATTTTCATTTCTAATTTTATATTTAATTATAGGTTTTAATCTATCTATCTATATTGCTAAATAAATGATGGTGATCATGACACATCATGATATTTTTTGTTATTATTATTTTATTAAATTTAGATTGAGATAGGAATATGGATGATAAATAGCTAATTTTTAACATTTAATTTAACTTTTCATTATGCAATAGTCATTTTAAAAAAAAATTATTTTGTGGTCACAAGTATGTGAGGTCTTTATTCCCACTCCTTCAATTACTCAAGACACCCCCAAGACATTGAGAATTCCTTCTTCTTTTTTTTAAGAGGAACCCAAACAGAGGTCCACTCAGACGCACCGAGCCCCTTTAACACCCTCTATTGTAGGGGTGCAACTTGGGCGGGTTGAACCCGACCCAACCCGACTCACGGACGGGTTCGGTTTAGAGTTTTTTGGCGTCGGGTTCAACCCAACCCGAACCTGAACCAACCCGAACCCAATTCGGGTTGGGTTCGGGTTGGGGGGTTCAACCCGCGGGTTCAAACCGAACCCGACCCCCCAAGGTTAACAAATGTTATGCTGCCATAACAACATACCTATATCTAAAACCCTAAATTCCTAAAACATAATAAACAATTACACAAATTAGAATATCACTATGTTTGTTGTGTTTGGGTTAATTATTATAGATATTCACTTTTAATTATTTGTATATAAGGTTTAATTAATAATTAATTAGAGTTTGTTTTGTTGTTTATTAAATATTTTAGGTGTTAAACCCGATCCGAACCCGACCCGAACCCGACTTGAGCCCGAATTCAACCCGAACCCGACCCGAACCCGCGGGTTGAGATCGGGTTCGGGTTGAACCCTTCGGGTTGAGGCCGGGTTCAGGTTCGAGCTCGGGTTCGGGTTGGACTCTTTACAATGCGGGTTAATGTCGAACCCGACCCGAACCCGACCCAATCCGCCCGAGTTGCACCCCTACTCTATCGTCTCTCCCAAATTAGGGTTATTCCCTCTCATTCTCTCCCCCTTTTAGGTCCACCACCACCTCGTCCCCTCCCTCCTCCGCACCCTCCACTCCCTCACCTCCCTCTCCGACCTCTTCCAGCTCCCCAATCCCGCTCCTCCTTTCAAGCTCCTCACCCAGGCCGACCTCAACATTGCCTCCTCCTCCTTCTCCACCCACCTCCACGACCTCAATTTACTCCTCAAATCCGGGCTCCTCCCCATTTCCAACGCGATCGTCCTCCCCCAGCCCGGCCCGGCTTCCTCGCCTTCTTTGTCAAGGACCTGTTTGCCCGCCTCCGCACCGGCGGCCCCGACTTCAAGAAGGGCTCCCTCGATCACCTCTTCGAACTGCTTCACCAAGACGACAAGAACTCCGTCACCTGCCAAGTTCACTTGCTCGACTGGCGCTGCTCGGAGACGGAGGAGAAGGGCACAGGGTGGGTTTCTGCCTTAAAAGAAAATAATTTTTTTTTATTAGAGGTGGGTTCGGTATCTCAAGAGGTGGAAATAAAACCATCAAAAAAGTTATGAATTTTTTATGGGAATAATTTAATTTTTTATTTTTTGTGTATATACACCTACAAATCACATTTTTGTAAAATGATAATGATTATTTGTTATTTTCAATAATATTTAAATTGTACATGAATGTTTTTTTTTATCAATTCGAACGATATTGTCTGTTGAAGAGTTTCAAATGGTCGGGGTATTTTTATAATATAAGGTTGATTAAGGGGTATATATATATGTAAAAAATTTGTGTATAACATATTTTCTTTATATGTAATTTCAAAATAAATTTTATAAAAGATTTATTTAATCATTATTAAAAGTTTCATCATATCATTTATATATATATAACATAGTATATTATATTTCATATAAATGAATTGAAAAAAATTAAGAGTGCTAGTTGTAGACAGTTTTAACAAAATATTTTTTTATTTATATGCACATGGAGAATACTAGTCTATTCTATCTATATACTAAGCGGAGATGTTTATATTTTCAACTTTTTGTAACATTTTTATTTATCCTTAATTTTTTATGATCTTTATTTTTTAATTAAGAGTAAAAATAAAATAAAAATGTCCATATATTCAAGTTGTGCTCACATGTGCGGGATCTCACCTCACTCTCACACTCATCTCCCGAACTCATGGATCTCTTAGCCCCCGTTTGGAATGGGGATAGTTTTTATTCTAGGGTATAGATTTATCCAAGCATAAATGAGTATAAATAAGAATAAAGTGATTTTGTGTTTGGTTGTATTTTGAATTATTCTCATTGGTAAACGTAAGAATAAATGTTTTGTTGTTTGGGTAAAATGTGAATAAAGTATGGATAAGGATTTATAAAAGGTAAAAAAGTAATGATAGTTGATTTGACATGTGATTTATAAGAGGTGATGACAGTTGATTTGACAGTGGGCCCACATATTCTTTAGGTGGAATAACCTAGGATAACTTTTATTCTAGGGGTTGATTGGAATTCCTATACCACTTTATCAAGGTTTATTCTGGCATAATTTATCTGGGGTTATCCGGGGTAAACAAACACCCCCAAATACTTATCTGGAGTTATCCGGAGGGTTATACTCGTTCCAAACGGGGGCCTAGTTATCCCAGTCCACTATCTCCTCAACACTCAAACATGACATATTTTTTTTATAAAAATATATAACTCATTAGATAATATTTAATATTTTAAAAAAAAACATGTGTGAACTATAAGTGGGTTTGTAAATGCGGTTGTGTCTTAAACATTTTCTAGTGTTGAGTGGATCATATATAGAGATGCTTGAAACTCTCTAGTGGTGCTTGTAGCGCACACAATGATTTGTGTTGTAGACACCACTTAATATACAGTGGTTTGCTCGTCTATGCGACACATTATCGGGTAGACAACATGGAGTTTGCTCTATGGCCCGCACAAATGATCTAATCCCCATAAATTTTGTATTAAATTGTACAATTCACTTAATCAGTAAATTGAATCATATAATCCATCAATGACAGTGAAGAACTTGCAAATCAAACTAATAAATAGAATTAAGTTACTGAATAATTCATTATTCATGAATTGATGAATTAAACAACTAACCCTTGAACCAATCAAAAAAATAACAACTAACCCTTGAAATGAACTTAATCATTCATAAATTATTATTCATAGATTATCTTCTCATCAGAGGCCTCATTTGGACCCGCGTATGAGTTGATTCAGTCAAATGCAAATCTGAAAGTGTATTAGCTTCTGCATCCCAAACCCAGTTTTAAGAGTTTTCTATGCAAATTTTTCAACCTTTCAAACTCTACAAAAAATATTTACAAAAGTGGATGGATTCTCAAAATATGGGTGGTTGAACCATACATCCAAACAAAACAAAACCAAATAATGTCTCATGTGTTTAACATGTGAGTTGTCCACGTGTCATATGACTAATAATCCGTACTGAGAATTTGCATTATCTAAATCCAAACACCAATATTTATGAACTGGATTTCAACGGTTTATATATGATCCCAATGAACAATTAATTGGTACGTGTCAACTCGCATGTACAGTGCGTGCCAATTCCTTGTTGGGACTACGAGCACTAATGCGAGTCAGTATTCAGTAATAACTGGATCCAACTGCAACAAATATCAATCATAAAAAATACCCCTTGAGGGGAAATATTTTGTTTTATCAATCCAATAAAAAGAGCAAACATTTTATTACCATCAAGGCCTTTCCAATCTAACCAACACAACATCATCACAACATTTATTTGAAAAAGAATCCACACATCAATGATAACCCCAAGCTTAATTCCCATGCAGTTTCAAGGCTTGGGTGCAAGCCCAGCCTTGATCTTCTCCACTGTAGCCACATCCGTCTTGAAAGACTTGGCAAGAACGCTTTCATCAATCCCACTAGTGAAAACACTAGCGGGCACCGACACGGTCCCGGCGTTCGAGCTGCCGAAGGCGGAGAGAGCGATGGACAGGTCTTCGCCGTCGCAGTTGGACTGGTAGTGAACGAGCCCTTTTGGAAACACGAACATGTCCGTCGCCTGGAGCCTCTGCGTGTACAACTTGTTTGTGGTGTCGACAAAGCCCACGTCGAGACAACCTTGCACGAGGAAGAGCAGCTCGGCCGAGCGGGGGTGCGTGTGAGGCGGGTTGACCGCGTTCACCGGAAATGCGAGTTCGGCGTAGGAGACGCTCTGCCCGTTGAGGGCGGGGAACTCGGCCATGGACACCTGGTTTGAATAAATCTTAAGTGATCCACATAAAAGATAGCTCATGTCTAATATTTTTTAATTTGAAATATTTGGTTTATAGATAACTTCATCTAACTTGATCAAAGAGGTAATTTTATATCTTAACAAATTCCTTAATATAATTATTATAATAGATATGAAAGTTAGAGTGAGTATTCTAGTATCATAATCAAGAAACACGTGCGAAATATATCTAAAGTAAGGAGAGAGAAATCATATTTCATATTTGAAGACTCAAGCATTATCAGACATAATCAATGGAGTCAGATATGTTATATTATTTATGATTTTGAAAATAATGAAAGTTTAAGATATAGGATATCATAAAACGTTTTTTAATGTTTATTTACTTTCGTGACTTTGAAGGCATCAGAGATGGGCGCGTTGAATATGTCTCGCGTGATGGTGGAAGTGAAGAAGTTGGCGTCGGGGAGGGTGAGGTTTTGTGGGAGGATGAAGTCAGTGATGATGTCGGGATCGCTCGCGTAGGCCGTGAGAGATGATGAGGCTAGTAGGAGTAGTGATGCTGTGGTGAAAAAGATGTTGAAGGCCATGGTGTTGGGTGAGTTTTGGGTGGGTGAGGACTTACAATGGGAGATTTTTTATATTTTTGTTGAGGTTTGGTTGTTTAAATTGTGTTTATATGGTGTTACATGGGCGGCCAAATTTGCCGGCCTTGATCGGTTACTTTTATTTTTTCTTGTGTTGATTCATGTCTTCGAGATGTTGGATATACCCTGTCTTTAATTTGTTTCTTTGGTTTATACAACATAGATGTTTTTTAGGAGATTAATTATATATTTAAAAAATAAAAGAGTAAACGTTTGGATGCATCTTGATTGGCTCCATGAGGATCGGTCATTTCAATTCATGATAGGGAACTAATGTGTGTACAACTCACATGCTATGTGAAGCATTGTTTGAGAGAGAGAGAACATCGATGATTTAGTTCGATTCATTTCTTATTGAGTTTGATTCATGAATTGCTCATATTAATTTATAATGTTTTCATTGTCGGAGCTATAAATGTTTGCATTGTCGGAGCTCAATTCAATGCTAGATCCTTTTCAGTTTAATGCAAAAGTTATTTAGTTCAATTTAATCCTTGAAAAAAAAATCATTTCAATGTTAATTTTTAGTTCAATTCATGGGTTATTCAATTCGTTTGATAAATAGTTCAATTCAACATAATAGATTAATTGTTTAGTTTAATTTATGAATTGTTTAATTTAAAATAAAAGAGTTCATTTTTTATGTTGTCTTGTCTACATGAATTCATGGCTTGTTTTGTTTAATTAATATAGTTATTTAAATCCACCCACGAATGATTCAATTCGATTAATTATTTGTTCAACTTGATTTATTCCATGAATCAAATTGAACAAATAATTCTTAAATCAAATTGATTAACCCATAAATCAAATTGAACAAATAATTAATCGAACTGCATTCATGGGTGGATTTAAATAACTATATTAATTGAACAAAACAAGCCATGAATTCATGTAGACAAGACAACATCGAAAATGAACTCTTCTACCTTGAATCAAGCAATCCATGAATTGAACTAAGCAACCTGTGATGCTGAATTGAACTATTTATCAAACGAATTGTACAACCCGTGAATTGAACTAAAAATTAACATTGAAATGAATTTTTTTTCAAAGATTAAATTGAATTAAATAACTTTTGTATTAAACTGAAGAGAATCTAGCATTGAATTGAGCTTTGACACAATGAAAACATTTATAGCTTCGACAATGAAAATATTATAAATTAATATGAGCAATTAATGAATCAAACTCAACAAAAAATGAATCGAACCGAATCATCGATATTTATTCTCTCTCGAACAATGCTTCACATAGCATCTGAGTTATACACATATTAGTTCCCTACCGGGAATTGAAATGACCAATCCTCATGGAACCAATCAAAATGCATTCCAACGCGCTATAAGTTGACTTTTAAAATATATATATATACACGCGAGTGATAGCGTGCGGGTCGTGCGGTCGTGCGGATTCGACGTGCGTCGTCCGATCGCGGGTCCATCGCATCCAATGGTCGATGTGAATCGCCCCCGATCGTCTGATGCGATGGACCCGTGATTGACGGCCCGTGGTCGACGCCGCACGACCCGCACCATACCGGTTACTATATATATATATATATATATATATGGTCGTGATTACGTGCGGTGTGCGGTCGGTGCGGTTTACGACGTGGACCGTTCGATCGCGGGTCCATCGCATCCAACGGTCGACGTGAATCGCACCCGACCGTCCGATGCGATGGACCCGTGATCGACGGCCCGTGATCGCGCACCGCACCGACCGCACACCGCACGTAATCGGATCCCTATATATATATATATATATATATATATATATATATATATATATATATATATATATATATATATATATATATAGAGGACCGATTAGGTGCGGCGGCCGCACCGTGCGGCGTCGATCACGGGTCCATCGCATCGGACGGTCGGGTGCGATTCACGTCGACCGTTGGATGCGATGGACCCGCGATCAGACGGCTGCCGCACGGTGCGGCCGCCGCACCTCATCGCGGTCGTATATATATATATATATATATATATATATATATATATATATGGAAATACTTACGTGCGGTCGTGCGGTCGTGCGCCCGCGGTCGCGAGCCGTTCGATCGCGGGTCCATCGTATCCAACAGTCGACGTGATTCGCACCCGACCGTCCGATGCGATGGACCCGTGATCAACGGCCCGTGATCGCGGGCGCACGACCGTATAATATCACGACTATATATATATATATATATATATATATATATATATAGGGACGTGCTTACGTGCGGTCGTGCGCGGATCACGGGCCGTTGATCACGGGTCCATCGCATCGGACGGTCGGGTGCGATTCACGTCGACCGTTGGATGCGATGGACCCGCGATCGGACGACGCACCATCTATGCGGTCAGTGCGGATTCACGTCGAATCCGCACCGACCGCATATTATCGAAAATATATATATATATATATATATATATTCTCCTAAAAACCATCTATGTTGTATATACCATAGAAACAAATTAAAGACAGTATGATCCAACATCTCGGAGACATGAAACAACACAAGGAAGAAAAAAAAGTAATCGATCAAGGCCAGCAAAATTAGCCGGCTCAAACAAACCCCATGTTACACTATATAAACACAATTTAATCAACCAAACCTCAACAAAAACTCACCCAACACCATGGCCTTCAACACCTTCTTCACCACAGCATCACTACTCCTACTAGCCTCATCATCTCTCACGGCCTACGCGAGCGATCCCGACATCATCGCTGACT
This sequence comes from Acorus calamus, assembly GCA_030737845.1. Taxonomy (NCBI): domain Eukaryota; kingdom Viridiplantae; phylum Streptophyta; class Magnoliopsida; order Acorales; family Acoraceae; genus Acorus; species Acorus calamus. Next base: position 21,547,696 of record CM060879.1, on the reverse strand, counting down.
TCATCCTCCCACAAAACCTCACCATCCCCGACGGCAACTTCTTCACTTCCACTGCCACACGAGACATATTCAACGCGCCCATCTCCGACACCTTCAAAGTCACGAAGGTGAGTAAATATATTTTATGATATCCTAGATCTTGTACTTTCATTATTTTACACTATCATAAATAATATAAGAACATACAAAGCCTCATATAATATGTTTTTGAGTCTTCAAATATAGAATACGGTTTCTCTCTCCTTATGTTAGGCACATTTTTTACGTGTTTCTTGATTATGATACACAATTGATGAGAAGACCTGATCATTATGAGATATCAACAAATTCAAGCTCTGCACGAGGTACTTCTGCTGGTCTCCCTGAGGATCAAGAATCTGACATATTTAACATTGACTTTTTGAAACATTGGCATAATTTGCAATATGGGCGGTCCTGCCAAAGTACACAATATTCTGGACCCCTAGTTTACAATTCATCAGTTATGGCTCCACTAGTTTATTTACAAGATCTCTTTCCATGGGATGGCCCTGGTAAACCACTTTCAGCTAATGGAGATCCCTTCAGTCAGCTCGTGAGTTACGACCCTCAACTTGAGTCCATCTTGCCTCACAAGCATGGTTCTAATTGGCCCTCTGGATCACACCATCATTCTGGTGATGACGCTTATCGATACCGTAGTGGTACTGGAACCTATCTACCAAATCTTGTAAGATATGATTCTTGAATCATCTTTTTTTCCTTGGTCTGTCATGCTCGTGTTATTATTTTATTTGCACAATGCTCATCATTCTCAAAACTTTAGTCTTTCTTGCTCTTTATTTTGTTGAACTCGTTATTGGATTATACTGTATTTTTCTTCTCTTCCCTTTAGTTTATGAGTAATAATAAAAAAAAAAGCTTCTGTATTTTGTGAAATGTGAAGTTGCTGGTGCATGCATCAGTTAAAACAGAAACCCATATTTCAAGAATCATTCACTATTTTAAAAAAAAATATTTTTCCAGTATATGGTTTTCTTAGCCATGTATTACTTGTTTCCCCATTTTATTTTCAAATACAAAACTTCCTCCAGAAATCACCTCTTTGATCAAGTTAGATGAAGTTATTTATAAATCAAATATTTCAAATTCAAAAATATCACTTATATTAAGATTTATTCAAACCAGGTGTCCATGGCCGAGTTCCCCGCCCTCAACGGGCAGAGCGTCTCCTACGCCGTGCTCGCATTTCCGGTGAACGCGGTCAACCCGACTCACACGCACCCCCGCTCGGTCGAGCTGCTCTTCCTTGTGCAAGGTTGTCTCGACGTGGGCTTTGTCGACACCACAAACAAGTTGTACGCGCAGAGGCTCCAGGCCACGGACATGTTCGTGTTTCCAAAAGGGCTCGTTCACTACCAGTCCAACTGCGACGGCGAAGACCCGTCCATCGCTCTCTCCGCCTTCGGAAGCTCGAACGCCGGGACAGTGTCGGTGCCCGCTAGTGTTTTCACTAGTGGGATTGATGAAAGCGTTCTTGCCAAGTCTTTCAAGACGGATGTGGCTACAGTGGAGAAGATCAAGGCTGGGCTTGCACCCAAGCCTTGAAACTTTGGAAGGTTCGGTGTTGTGTTTGTTGTTTGATTTTTTTTTTTTTCAGGTTGCTTGGATTCTTCTTTCAAATAAAAATTGCGATGATGTGTATTGGTTTTGATTGGGAAAGGTGTTGATGGTAATAAAAACTTTGTTGTTTTTGTTTGATTGATTTTCCGTTCAGTAGAGGTATCTACTTTACATTAGTGTTTTTTTTGGGTTAAACATGATTAAGTGGGTGCCTGGAAAACATAATTTATGTGGTGTCATATAAATTTTTATTTTTAAACATATCCTTCATGTAGTAATTTAAAAAAAAAAAAGGTCTCGGTGACCATAGGCTGGCTTTGCATTGGCGCGTATTCAATTCCCACTCTCAACGTACCAGGTGTTCGTAGGGAAACTTTCAAGTGAGTCGGTGGTATTAATCCTTACCTCGCAGGATTTTAGATGACTTCAATAGCAGGAAGAAAAAAAACAAAAAAACAACAACAACAACAACAACAACAACAAAATTCTTTTAGACAAGTTTATAACAATATTTTTTTATGTATTCATTCATGCAACGCAAAAAGAAAAAAAAATCATATATTTCGTATGCATATAGATTGTGAAAAAAAAGGACATGAATTGAGATTAAGGGTGCGTTTGGTTGCGCTATTGCAAAATTGATTCTGCAGGAATCTGCGATTGCAAAACTGATTCTGCAGGAAGCTCACTTTCTCAGCTTTTTGAAATCGCAGCTTTTGGACACTATTTGCCTGCAATCGTTGGGTTTAAAACTGCGATTGCAAAACTGTTTGGTTGCACGATTGCAAACACAGCTTCCTGCAATCACAAACGCTACGCAATCGCACAACCAAACGCACCCTAAGATTGGCATCAGGTTAGAGGTATGCGAATTTGACCGACCAATCTGGGCCCTAGACCCGAGCTAGTTCGAGTTGGATTTTTTTTCTTTTTTAGTTAAATTATGCAAATAATTGACATGTATTAGATGCCAACCTAGCTAAGATATACATGCACGGTAGTGATGTAGTTTCTCACCTCTTTTTACAAAAATACATTGGATGGGCATTGTCAAACTCTTTACAGTCCAAAATAAAATCTCATATGCATCTTTAAACATTCAATGAAGCAAATACATTATTAGATAAGGCATATAACTTGTTACCTTCTCCTTCTTTTTTACATTTACTAAATATAGATTCATTCAAACTCAAAATTGAGCGAAGTATAATTTTTATCAAAACATATACCGAGTTAAATGATATTTACTATTTTTATAATGATCGACCACGCAAACCCGCCAAGCCTTGGCCTTTCACAGCCAACCCGGCCCGTTACAGTTGCTTAATGATGACTGCATCTAAAGACTCTGTACACACCATACTGGTATTATGTTTGGATTCTAATTATATTTAAACATAATTAAGCCAAAAAAAACAGAGAATAATCAAACATTCATGCTCCCCAATCTTTTAATTCTACATTGGATATTCCATGTACATGCTTGGAGGCTTATCCCAGAGACAAATAATTCAATGTTACTTTGGGGAATCATAAAAGGGAATGTACATGCCTTCTTAAATGAGAGCATGATTGTAGTCATGGAAGTAGAAGTTCTTGTAGATGAAGTGAGACAACCATTTTGAAGCAATGAAGCACAGGACCGCAGCTGAGACCACTGCAGTCCTCGCCACAGATGACATCATATTCTGCCTGGCAATCGCAATGAAGCCGATAGAAGCAATGGAGAGAACCTGAAGAGCAACCTCAAGTACTCTGAGGCCTTTCAATGCTGCATTACAGCTTCTGCAATGCACAACATGGGACCAGTACCTACAAATAGACAAGGTCTGATTTTGTTAGATGTTCTGATGTTGTTGATGGGTACTACTTGAATTACTATATATCAATTGCACAGTTCAGTTGTAGGAAAGTAAGCTTGTTGTACATGCGTATTGCTGGAAACAATTAGATTTAGGGGATCTCTCAATTGCTGTTTCGGGAACTGACACATAACGTCTGACTCTTGAGATGCAACACAATAATGAAATAGAACTCCTAGTGTTCCTCAACAATTAGGATGTGATGAGGCAATTTTACCACCCAGGAAAGGTTATCTGGCAAGCATGTTGGGCGTACTCATACTTCAAGAACCCCTAGAGTAGTGTATAGAAATAGAATGAAACATGCAATTCAGAAGAGCGCTTTGTATAGCCTATCAGAGACCTAACAGACCACCATCAGGCTCCTACTACCTAATTATCTATCAATCACTCCAATGGGATTCACAACAGGATTCCAACATTCAAATGGCACATTAATCCTCAAGCAATGAGGAGAACAGGAACAGAAGTTCAAAAGAAGAGTATAAATGATGGAAAAAAGAGTGTGGAGCATAATTTGAAAAGAGATCAATAAAGAGAGCTACAGTGCTCAAATGGATTCTCTCTATCCATGTTGGACTAAAAAAGCTAAAACTGAGAATGAAAGTATATATGCTAAGAACCATCAAGCATTGGACACTTCAACAAATAAACTGTGTCCATGTAACATTGAAACGCATCACGAATTGGACACGTCTCAGACATACCAGTCATGTCTAAAATAAAATAAAATAAAAAAAAAACACAAAAAAATTTAAATTTCAGACGTGTGTTGGATGAGGGATGGACAGTACGAAAACGAAAAACACTTGTTAGTTTCTTTTAAATTTTTATAACTATTTAGTGTATTCTACATTCACTATAATGGACCATAGAACTATTAAAAAAATATTAAAGGAGATAATTGACACACTATTTTAATAATTTCAATTTTTATAGTTTAGGATGAGTTTTTAGTTCATAATTAAATATAAAACATATACTATTTATTTATTTCCGTCTCAAACCCACATGGGTGGCTCTTCAACTAAAGGCGTAGCCTTGAGTTCAAAATCCAAATCCCTGAGGCTTACCTAGTCCACATGATTTAAGGACTGTTCTATGAATCCAGGGCTTTCCCTATATGTATTCATGTCTTTGTTGTATATATATTCTAGTTTTCCAAGATATAACATGGTAACTATATCCTAGTTTTCCAAGATATATCATGTTCCCATGTTCATGATTATGCTCCACGGTATTGGTACATGGGAGTGGAGGGAACTCCATTTCCCATTCAGAATTTCAATTAAATTTTGAATCACTTTGAATTCGACAAAAGAATAACAAGACAAACACACATTGTGTGAGGGGATCAATGTTACAGAAGTTGTAATGTGTCTGGCAGTACACCTTCTACATGCAAGGAAGACAATAAGGGATCCAATTATAACATATATGTGAAGGTATATAGACAGATAATAGTCCCTAACAATGTGCTACTGAGTTACTCTTGTCAACTTGATTGTTAAAAATGAGGTTTACCTGTCCATTAGTTGTTCTTTAGGAGGAGTAGGTGGAAGAACTCCACCATCCTTGGTTCCCCAATGAATTTGATTGTCTGCATAGTTTCTTAACCATTTTCTGAAGGCAACCACAAGTGCATCTGCCTTTGTTGGCACAAAACATGCCTTCAGCCAATTGGATGCACCAGCATCTTGTATCTTACGCTCCTGTGGACGAACATTGTGTAATGAGTATGCAAACCCACAATACAGGAAGCATCATGATTTAGATACATCTGATAATAAATCTAGAAAGAAAAGCATATTATGCAAAATCATATGGACAACAAAGTCCACACATATCATGAATGACAAGCAAAAGAAACTTTCCAATTATTGTGGGAATGATGAGTAGAATATTCTGAGAGAGGAAAACTAGTGCAGGCTAACACCCTGGGTAGTAGATCAAAAGATATAGTTCATATCTCTTTAGCCTTCCAAAATTCGCTGATAGATTACAGGATGGGTAGATCAAAGAGGAGTAAATGAATAGATACAAATTAAATAAAGGTCAAATTATCGAAAGACATAGATCCCATGTGAAGTTGCAATTGTAGAAATTCTTACAATTTCATTTATCAATATGTCTAGTTCAAATTAATTGAGTTATTCATATGTTTAATGTGTACATGTCGTGTATTAAGTAGTATCTGCTACACTTTTCGATACACATCTTTATTTGTATGTGTATAATTCTACTTAGACTGTTGTTTCCCTGATGAAGAATATGACATATTTACATAGTATTGCCTCCTAACAGTTTGCAAAGCATAAAATTTTTAGTACAACTTCTCCATTTAATCTAAAAAAAATAACAAAACTGGCCTCCCTTTTGAAATTAGCAAAACTAACCCTTGATTGGGTCAGTGGCTGACGTGGCAATGTCACGTAGGCACCTGGTCAAGTGAAAACTTTTTTAAGAAATGCCACAAACAACATTTGTAAGTCCTACCAAGATTCAGTTAATGCGTTTCTTTTTCAAGGAGATGTGATTTACTTCAAAATATGATTTCGATTGTAGGTCTCCAATTCACGATGAGTGTCACTAATACTTATACGTTGATGAGTGGGTCTAGGAGGACAAGAAGCAAGACCAAGAGGATGAGATTGCAGTCCGACTTAGAGATGATGTTGATGAGCACGCAACCCCACCCCTGTCGATTTCGTATATGTCAAAGGTGGTAGACATCAAGGCAAACCGACTTCCCGTTGTTTTCAACACCTATTCAGGCTGAAGTACCATAATCTTCAGTAACCGATGTACCTTCTTATTCAAAACCTGCCGAGATTTATGATCCCTTTTAGGATGATGGTAAACTGTAAACTTATAGATTACTTGGATAATTGTTTATCCTATTAATTTTTGTTTTTGTTCAGTGTTTGACATTACTATGTATTTGAAAATTATTGAAATCTTTAAAAATTTTGAAATAGCTTGAAACTCATTTTAAAAAAATGAGTTTGAAGTTCTCTGCACTAAAGATGTAAGAATGTCTTCAATGCAGTTAAATTTAGGTCTCCATGAAGTCGTAAGTTGAACTTACGTCTTCAGCTTCTTTCAGAGAAAAAAAATGAAGGTGAAGTTGAAAATTTAAGGGGAACTTATGTCTTCAATGGAATTTAGAAAAAAAAAATAGTATGGCCAATGACTAATGTTTGCTTGCTAATTCCAAAAAGGGAAGACCAATTTTGCTTTTTTTGGAGCTCACATGTAACAATTGCCGCCTTTTTTACTATGCGTTTATGTTTATCATTGGTTGAGTATAAGACAAATTAATTCTAAATGGAAGGTATATTGTTTGGAGACCAATGCCAACAGCGTGACTATTTAACAAAGAAATGAAAGTACTGGAATAGCATAATACTAACAACTATTGCAACATGAGCATTAGCAATACCCATGTGAAATGGGATCTTCATAACTATTTATGTAGTGATTTGATAAGGGAAAGCAGCATCATGTCTGGAACAGATATGGCATGTCATTGTTAAAATAGTATATTAATTATTTTAACAGATTTTGAGATTACCTCCAAATGGAGAAGATACAGATCGGAATCCAGAATCAGGTTTTGTCCCAGATGAAACATCCATCGGGGAACAATGCGATCCAACCAGACAGAAAAGTTTCTTGGGAAGACCCATATTAACCTGCTTTTACCAGGGCTAACAGGAATACAGATAAAAATCAATAGAAATCTCCGCTGTTTTAGATCAACATGTGAAATTGAGTCCTGAACATAACAAATTGAAATGTCACAATCATGAACCGGAAAAAACATCAAGTAAATGTCCGTACTAAACCCAGTTAAGAAAATTTGATAAATATAGTGCATTACCTCCATGGTGCTCCGTGAAGAATTAGGGTCTTGACCTTCGCCCCAACTGGGGAATGCATAATATATACACGGCGCTATAAATTTACTATAGCCAGATTCTTGCTTTGCCAAAAAACCGCTTTTATCCAATGTCTGTATATTTATTTCCAAAGGACGTCCACCTTCTCGATCATCCTTTGTGAAGGAAAATGATGAGTTAGTGCAGTGATGCATAACTGATGCAAACATGGAAATATAAGTAGAACAAATAAAATAAGCAACAGTAACATTTTCCGGCACTAAAAATCTAACTGATATTTACGTTAGCTTTATTCTTTTTTTCTGATCAAAACTATAAAAAGAGCAACTTTTTTTAGAGATAAAAAGATAAAACTTTAACTAGTTCATAAAAGATCACATAAGAAAGAATTTTCAATTTTTGATATCAATATAGCACAGTCCAAAAATACGTATCTGGCCTTGGCTTTTACACTCTTCGGGATTCTCATTATTCCATAGTGTGCATAATGGACATGAGAAGGATCCATGAGATTTTCAATTAAAACTTCATACCTGAAATATTTGTATTGAATTCATCAGGCATGGAGGAAAACACAGAAGCAGAAGCAGAAGTAAAGGAAGAGAAATGTATGTTTAACTAATTTTAGATGGAAATTAATGACACAATTATGATGTGTGTAAAGAATCTTGTGAATACAACCACCACAAACGGAAAATTACCAGTGGTTTGGAATGTCACTAAAACAATTTTAATAATTTGTTTAAGTTTACCATTTAGTATATTTACACTGCTTCTTTTTCGCAATTTCCAGAATTTTTAAAAGCTCCCACCCAGTGAATTTACATATCTTCTTTTAAGTCTTCATCTCCCAATTTATTAACAATTTATTTCAATATGTGTTGCACTGAATGCTTCCTGGTGTCATTGAAGTCAGGGTAGATCTTTCTCTTATCAAAGTCCTGAAATCTGTTTGCCCAGGTAAGATCAATGAAAACAACCAGGAAATGAAAAGAGTGTCATTTCTCAAACTAGGTTCACCTTTTAATTTCTAAATTCTAAAATATTACAATGTATGATCATATCCTGAACAATTTTGTAACTCCTCGTATCTACTTCCTTAGCAAGCCTACTCTGTGACAACCAAGAATTACAGCATTTTGAATATGGCCTATCTTATGCCACACATATAACCCTCATAATACTATAAAAATTTACAACAGGCCTTATTGTGACTAGTAATGATTGATTGTTTGTAGAGTACTTTAAGTACAGGCTTTTACCCAATATAATTGGCATTAAATTTCTAAAAGACTACAACGTGAGCAGCACCAAGCATTGGCTGGAACCAGAGGAAAGGTGAAAAACTTACCACGTTATTATGCGGTTTAAGCTCATACAACTAAGAGAAATTATTCTGGCTCACCTAGATTTGAAGAAAATCTAGAAACGAGGAAAGAACGGACACAAAATGACATTTGCATTCGGATCTGAGATGAATTATCAGCCAAACTGCCATACTAACTCATAGACTGTCCTTGAAAAATGAAGCTTTTTCAATAAATTAATCCTCAAGATCTATGAATTTTTTCATAATAAGCTTAAGATGCTTTACTTAAGCAGACCTATGTATCATATTCTGCAATCACATGATCACATCCTATTGGACTACTGTCAGCCCACAAAAAATTCCAAGACAAATGACTGACATAAAAGAAAGATATGCCATAGTTAAATAGTTACGGTTTCTAATGTTACCAAAGAGTTTTGTTATCAAAGAACAAAATTCGGGTTCATAAAGTTCTTGTTGAGCATCAAGAACAGAAATGTGAGCCAAGTAAAGGGTGGTTTCAATTTTAAGGCTGAATTTACCCATATGGTATATCTCTCGTCCCCATGAGGTCTGTATACGTTGGATCATCAAGCTCAGGAATGTAAGGAGGCTTCTTCTTTGTCAAAATGTCATTGTATTGTGGTTCTGTGCTTGGCCAAAACCAGACGATCTTGTTCTGCTCAACACTAGGGTAAGCAGCTGCACATGCCTTGTTAAATGTGTGAAACTGCACAAATCCAAATATTTAATTAATTTACATTCACATCTTAGACTGTTTCACCAGTATCCAACAGGTAACAAATCCTATATTGCTAAACATTATCCACGTATAATTTAAATCCAAGACGCAGAAGTTGACAAAGTATATTTGCAACCATGTATCATCATATATCTAACCACAGGCATAGAAAGAAACCCATCTGGGTCCTAAATGTAGCAACTAGCAAATAATATTACTCATTAGCTTAGTGCCATGGAAGAAAAATTTGACACAAAAAAAAAACTTCAATTCAGATATTCAATGCAATACAGTTTACAGAAAAATGAATAATGTACCACACCAATCCCATTATATATCTCAGGTGAAGCATTAATTTCTAGAACTCATGATCACCAGCAAAAAGGCCATCACCCAGTGAAGTCTTGCATATAGCCAGTCACACAAATTCGTGTGTGGAAAATATCTATTAAGGGTTCCATACAGTAAGTATATATTCATTAACATAAGTATAGTTACAAATATACTGGATAAAAGGTAAAAAAATACGGATATAATTAATTTGTTTTCCTTTTTTTTTACAATAAAAATAATTTTCCATTTCCGGGATTTGAACCCAATGATTTTTTTTTTTTTTTGAAGAGATGGTAGGCATCCTATCCATTAATAAATAGGTAAACAACAAACCAAAGCGAATCAAAGCAGGAGAGAGTCCTACTTAGAAACCGCCAGCTATTATTATGACTCAATTACAAATTTTCCCCCAATCACTAAGACCCTTTTAGCCCCCGCACAAAAACGCAAGTGACAGATTCCCATATTTTTCAAATTATGAAAAAAAGTAGTGTACTATCCAAATGAAGGGTGCGTTTGAATGTGCAGTTGAAATGTTGGATTTCAAACTCTTGCATTTCAAACTCAGCTTTGAAAAACATTGACTTGTTAGCTCTTCAATTGTTGGGTTTTCTTTAGCAAGGAAAAGCAAAAAGGTGGTTTGAAAAGTCAAACATTGAGAATGTATTTAAATCCGCATTTCTGAATCTTACACCTTTTAAAGGCAGAATATGTCCAAACGCAAATCCAAACAAAGCCTAAATTGGTGCCCGAATCCTAAAGATACTAACGGCACAATTCGTAGTACTTTGTGGTTATGCTAAAATCATCAATTCCCAAATCACTAACATTCCCATCAACACAAATCACCCCTACCCCGCCACCCCAAAACATAGCACGAATCACGAGACGGGTCTCACCTGCGGTCCATCAGGAGGCGCCTGGGGGATGTACTTGCAACCCCCGGCCCCATCGAAGCACCACCCATGGTACACGCACTGGAGCCGCCCCCACCGATCGATCCTTCCCTCGGAGAGCGGCGCGAGCCGGTGCGGGCACCGATCGTCGAACACCTTCCAAGCCCCATCGTTCCTGTCCCACCAAACCACCACATCGAGGCCCATCACGGTCCTCGCGTGGGGCACCCGCTTGTCGAGGTCACAGACCGGGGCCAGCGGATACCAACACGAATACCAATCGAACTTCTCTTCGACCTCACCTCGGAATTCGCGCTCGGGCTCATCGGTTACGGCGGGAGGGGAAGTTGGGGAGGAAACCCTCAAGTGGGTCTTGATCTTCTTGAGAGGCGGGGATTGGGTTCTTCGGGAGGGGTTTGGGAGAGTGGGTCTGTGGGGTTTGGGTGAGAGTGTGGAGGGGGTGAGGGAGAATGAGAGAGCTTTCATGGCGGATGTTTTGGATTGGGGTGTGTGTGTGTGTGTGTTGGTGGCGGGTAAGAGACACTGTGCGTGTGAGAGAGAGAGTTATTTTGAACATAAATAAAGAAATTCAAATGGATGAAAATATTGCCACGACATCCATCCAAATAAATCTTCTCCTTCGGCAAACAACAAATATGTTTTTTCTCTTGGATAATGTTAGAATCAGAGCAAATGTTCAAGAGAAGACAACAACACAACATTCTATTGTCTATTTGGCTCTACATAGATTTGATTATTTTTTTTTAAATTAAAAAACATTACAACGTTTTCAGATAGAAACTCGAGAGATCAGATTACGACCATGGCCAGAGTCAAAGGGTTCTACCAGGACTCAGCAATAGCAGAAACAAAATCAGCCCATGATCCTCAATCAAGATTTTTTATGTAGTTTTTCTTTAGAAAATGTTACGCTTAGTCCGTTTTATGTAGTACACCTATATTTTTATTTTTATTTTTAAAAAATTTATTTACATTACCTAATGAGATATATATTTTAAAATAAATGATGTATATTATTTCAATAAAAATATTTAAAAAATTCAACGAGATATATGTCCAAGGGGTATATATAAGACTGCATTTGATATTGTAAAAAGAACTGAACACTCACTTTCGATGATTGAAATGCTAAATGGAACAGGTAGGTCTAATATAGGTCTCGAGGGTATCTCTATTTACACTCTTCGAATCTATTTGAAGGCACTTTTAATTTACACACTCTCATTTGTGAAACACAACTTCTTCTTCTCAGATCACCTCCTCGTCAGCTCGCCGCCTCCTCTTCGTCTTCTCATGCACACGGTGAGTATGGGACGGGATGCAAATGAATATGAATTTTGTGGTTTTTTTTTTATTTTATTTTTTGGGTAATGAAGATAGAGGGCTTTGCTGCTTTGCAAATCAAGTTAATGTAGATGGACCTTGGGTTATAATATCCATTTGAGGAAACGTACAAACATGTTAGACTCAAACCTTTTTACTGTCCAAAATGCAAACAACACATATTTTTCACATTTTTTAAAATAGTAAACACTGTCTAATAATGTATATGATTTGATAAAAATATATATATATCACTCCATTTCAGGGACGGATCCTAGACACTTTTTCGAGGTAGGTTGAATTAATATTTTTCATAAATCTATTTATGTTTGATAAAAAAAATATTAAATATATATATTTTTCTGTAATCAAATGATGCACTTGAAATGAAATAATTTAATCAAAAGATTAAGTAAAATAAAACAAGTTCACTAAAACAAAAACTGATAATCAAATACTATATTAAAAAAGGTACTAAGTAGAGAAATTCATAATCAAAATCCAGTCAAGAATAACAGAGAGAGATTAAAAACTATATAATAAAGCATTATTGAAGTTAAATCTTGTGGTGTTTTAGAGAATAAAATTAATCTATTATCGAGGTTGAATCAATAAATTTGTGAACAAGTAGTATATGGGTTTTTTAGGTTACATATACCGATATCATATATGAAATTATGAATAATGAATCAGTAATAAAATGTTTAAACAATATAATAAAAATCTCATCCTTCATAAAACAATCCATCCACATCCATTCATTCTACCCACTCTCATTCATTGATTAATCTAATTCAATCACCCTATATAAGCAAAAAAAAAAAATTAAGGTTTATATAGCACACATACTGTTGGTTGGTGTGAAGGGGATTTGTTCATCACTCACGGCTACAAGAATTATAGAAAAAAAGAGATGTTCCAATTAAGGTGAACTGAGGTTTTTATATAACAAGTATATTTTGAGGTTTCTCTAAAAACTGGACTGGTATTTTGGGGTTCTTTAAACAAATTAAGGGCTGAGCTAGATTGGGGTTTTCTTATAAAAACTGGTTTGGGTTGCTGTCTTTGGGTGTTTTTAACAAAAACTGGGCCGAGCTACAGCCCAGCCCATCCAACCTATGGGCCTGCCCTTGCTCCATTTCAAATTTAATTAATTCATTTTTAGTAAACGTCATAAAAAAAATAAAATTTAACAACATATATACTTTATTGAATTTTAAATGATGCATATAAAAAAATATTTTGAACGGTAAAAAATATGAATATAATTGTGCTTATTCAAAAGAAGTGCATATGTCTATTCACGACGGGCCGTTGCAATCAGCCCGACCCAGCTACACCATGTGTATATTTGTTACATCCATACTTCAGTTATAATGATTAGTGCACTTTTAGTAATATATAAAAAAATGATAATGTTACAACCAGTCCTATTTTTAGCCTCAATTACATATTATAAGTGTTTTGAATTTTTTTAAAATAGTATATTTCATTTACTAAGACACATATTTTTATAAAAAAAATGAAACATATACTTCAATGAATTGCGTGAATGCATTTATAAAAAATATATAAAAAATTTTGAAACATATGAATCGTAAGCACATGCGTTGTTAATTTTTTATTTACTCATATAAAATTAAAATTAGAGTTGAAAACGGACTGGTGTAACAGCGCCAATAAAAAAAAATGGTTATTTCACCACTATTTTGTGCTATAATCATTACGGAGAAACACACAGTGGACGGAGACATAATCAAATAATAGGGATTGTCTGAAGAGGATTGTCTAGTGGACTCCTATACTCGGGCCAGCAGGTAAAGCTTTGGGATGACCCATGGATCCAGGGACGGTGTCTCTCTAAATGGTGGGGGGATACTTCCTATATACTAGGCCCTCCCCACACCGCCATGGTCTCTCAACTGCTCACAAATGGGAAGTGGAATAAGCCCCTTCGTTGGCCTACCTCTCTTGACCATGTATGGGACCAGATTACTGAAGAGGAAGTCGGTGGTGTTGGGTCAGACACCCTCATTTGGCCGCCCAGCTACACTGGCGCCCTATCCACTTCAGAGGCTTGGAAGCAGTACGAGTCAAAGGCCCAAGTCTTGAATGACCCACATGGCTCTGGCAGCCGCACCAAGCCTCCAAGCATTGCTGTTTCACATGGCTGGCTTGCCACAACAAAGCACCTACTCTAGACATCCTCCTTCGTCGTGGACTGGTAAGGGAAACGGTTTGTAAACTCTGCAATAGGGAAGCTGAGACAGGAAGCCACCTTTTCCTATCCTGCTCTTTCTTAGCTTTCATATGGGTATATATCATCAAAATGCTAGGTGGGAAAAGGGCACGGAGGTCCAACCTAGTAGACCACATTATTTGGCTGAAAAGTCAATTCCCCATTGGTGCTCCAAAAGTGATCATGCAAGCAGCTTTGACTACAACCATCTGGTGGATCTGGAAGGAGCGAAACAGCAGGCTTTCAAAGAACAAACCAAGGCATAAAATGGCAATGTGTAGGCTGATTATGGAGTCCGTACAGCTGCTGTTACGGGGAAAGACATTCTATGAGGAATTGACACCGATGATGGTGAAGATGGCAACTAATTGGGGAGTAGCTATTGTGCAGAAAGTGGTGTCCACCTCACTCATCACATGGTGTCCACCAGACAGCGGCTGGCTAAAGTCAAACTCAGATGCTTCCTTGACAGCGGATAGGGCTGGTATTGGAGCGTTGCTTCGCGACCACAAGGGCCTCTTTATGGCCGGTGTTGCAGCCCAAATTCCTAAGGCTTCCATAAATATCCTTGAGCTCAAAGGCATTTTGGAAGGAATTAGATTGGCCCTCCAACATGGTTGTTCCAATTTATGGATAGAAGGGGACTCTGCCACAGCCATCTCCTGGGTAAACGGCAGAGGTTCCCCACCGTGGACAGCAACACGCACTCTCTCTACCATCTCCCACTTACTTTCCCCCTTATCCAACTGGAGAGCGTCGCACATCTGGCGGGAAGCAAACAAACCTGCAGATATGTTAGCTGCCTGGCGCAAACAGGACGGTGAAGAGCATATATCATTGAGTACGGTAGATATTGATTTCAGCAGAGCTCTTAGAATGGACGCAAACGGATCCGTGTACTTGAGAACCAAATAGTATTGCTGTCGAAAGTCTTACTTCTGGAAGCGGGTGTACTATTGATAGGGTTGGCTAGTAATCTGTGCTGCTAGCTCAACCTCCTCTGTAAAGCCCTATGTAAATTCTTTTGTGTAAAGTCATAGTCATATAGCACTACAAAGTTTATTTTTACCCTCCAAAAAAAATAAATAAATAAATAAATAATAGGGATTGTAGCCATCATGATCAACGAGTAGATTTGGCCACCGATTTCCACCAATGATGATGCAGATAGGGGGGGTGAGGTGTCATCAGAGGGTTGTGTAAGATGACAGAAGATGTACCTTGAAATAGAAGAGATCACAAGACCAACAGCAGTGATTGGTTACCTTCTCTGCTATCATAAATACTGTCAAGGAAGTCTTTGGATTTGAGGATCAGGAAGAATAGTTAGTGGCAAGAAGGGATTTGGATTTGAGGATCAGTAAGAATAGTTAGTGGCAAGAAGGGATAAGTACACCCCCCTTCCTGCTTGAGGAAGGAGGAAAAAAACAGGGAAACAATCTTTTAGGCCGGGTGTATCATGGGTTTTGTTCACCATAATAGCCTTATTTGCCAAGTCTACGTAGATTGTTTGTATTTGGAACTGTCTCTGTTTGGGCATGTGTACCAAAAATAAATTAAGAAAAGTAACTGGGGATATAATGGTCATTTACTCATTATTAAATTGTGGGGGAAGGAGAGGATTAAAATGATTAAATAAGTAACTATAGTTGTATCACGGGAGGGATAAAAAGGCATGTAGATTATGATTGGTAGTCTCAGAACTAGCCGTTCGATGCTTAAAAGGCAACGTGAATTGATTTGGAAGGCGAAAATCCTGGTCAAGGTTAAAAGTTTTATATGGATGTTACTTCAAGAAAGAACCATAACAGGGGAGTATCGAGCGAGATGGAGACATTTGACAGCCACGGAGTGTGATATTTATCAAGAAGAGATCGAAACCATTTTCCATCTATTTTGCAGCTACCTTGAAATCTCTCACATTTGGGACATTGTGGAAAAGATATTCAACAAGAGGTTCTGTTAGTTTCCGATCGATGCAAGATTTCTGGGTGACAGCATTGGGGGTGAAGAAGAATGGGGATAATAGGGTACCAGAGAAGGTGATGTCTATTGTCTCGGTATGCGCTTATGCAATCTTGAGAGCGAGAAATACAGTGGTATTTAAGGGTTCTACCTTCTATTTTCAAAATTTATGAGAGATGGTGTGTAGTAGTGTCATGGAGTCGAGTATGAGAATGGCAAGGGGCGCCCATGTGGAGGTGGGGGAGGATGTGTTTAGAGTGATTGAGCGATAGGGGTGGTAACAAAACTGATTAGAGACCTGGTTTCTAATCTCGTGGGTGATTCTTGTTTCTTTTCTTCTAGATGTCTTTTGATTTTCTCGGGGCCGCCCATGCTCCATATCAAGGTGGGAGAGGATGAACACACTATGCATGTGTAGTGTTTAAAATATGAAAAATATTAGACTCAGTCACATTCACCGATTAAAACTTAGACATACCTCACATATTTTTCTTTTTTTTAAATAGTAAACATCATCCAATGAGGTATATATTTTGATAAAAATGTATATCGTTCCATTTCAAATTGAATGAACCAATTTTTAGTAAGTTTAAGAAAATATTTAATGTTACAATATCTAATTAGGTATATGCTTTACTGAATTTCTAAAATGATATATAGGATTGTGTTTTGGATTAAGAGTGTAACAATACTCTTAAAATATATATAAGGAGACATCATGCATAGGAAACATGAGCAATAGAGTTTTATATGACTTCAAACTCATTCAAAACTAATGAATAAAGATAACGTTTCGTACAACCTCTTTTCGCGCTTCAATCCTAATCCACAAACGTTTTGATTTTTTTTTAAATAGTATACTCTAATGAATTGCATGAATGTAATTATAAAAAATAAAAAAAATTTATTGAAGCATATATTTCATTAATGTGAGTATATGGTGTTAATGAAGCATGTGAAATTGAAATTAGAACCGAAGAAGAAACTGTTGAACAGCATTCATTGAGAATAATGTTAGATATGGTTTTACATGCACCCCATTTATGGTTGTAATACTCTTTATTTTTTTAAAAGTATATATTTTATGCAAGAAAGTATGTATATTCGTATCAAAGTGAAGTACTTTAATGAATTATATCATTTATATAACAAATAAAAAAACCACAGGCTCCATCTCACATGACATATATCTCATAAAAATATATATATGTGTGTGTGATTTATCATATGATTAATTGCCCAAATACCCCAACAGCCAACTTTCCATTATTCCTGTGCCCTCACGTATTAAAAAAAAAAACATTGTACCCTTGCAGCAAACATCCTTTTTTTTTTACCCTCATCCCTTTAATTTCCCCCAGCCTCGCAAAATCACAATTTTTTCCATGTAAGTGCATATATGTTTTTTGTAACTTGCATAATACAAAATGTAATTTCTATAAATATTATCTGTAAATGCATTATTATGCATGTCATGTAAAAATGATAACTTGTATAACAATTGAGAAACATGTGTTACTGCATAACACCTGAAAATATTTTATCATAATAAATACATCAAAGTACTTGAATTGATCGAATGGTTGCATTCTGACGTTATTTTCCTACCCTAATGAACTGAACTGTTGTCTTTCTCCAGATTCTCTTCATGTCCTTTTGACTGAAATTGAATCCATCATTACACATTCGAGTAAGTAAACGTACTTCATTATGAAGAAAATACAGTTCAAACCATATTAGAGATGTAACAATCAGTCAAACACTCAAATAAATCAAACACTAACAACTGTGTACTTTAAGACATTATAAGAACACGTGCATTAATGTTGTTTTTCTAGTGTTTTGCAAGTTACCATTTTTACATGACATAATAACGCATTTACAAATAATATTTACATAAATTACATTTTATGTTCTGCAAGTTACAGAAAATATATATGTACTTAAAAAAAACTACGATTTTGTAGAACTGAGAAAAAGAGGATAAAAAATAAATTAAGTGTTTGTTGTAAGAGTACATGAATTTTAAAAAAAAAACTAGGGGCACAAAAATAACAAGGGTAACTGTTACGGCATTTGAAGCATTCACCCTTTACCGTACGGTTGTATATAAAACTATATAAAAATATTTCTGATAATGGATTCAAACTTAGGACAAAAAACTATTAAAAACATCCCATCAACTGCTCTCACAGTCCTCTCAATGTGAGTGGGCCACTAAAAAAATTAGTTTGGTCCGGTGGGCGGTGGATAGGCAGTCACCTCTTCCGCGGAATCGCCGGTGGGCCTAGGTGGTGCTTCTCCCTGCCCCTTTCCTCCTCTCTTTCACCAGTTTATCTTTTGTTTTACAACCTCTTTGTTTTTTCGTTTTTAGACTATGTACTACAATTTTTCTAATAATCGTAATAGCATTTGTTTACCTTCCGCCACGAAAAAAACCAAGAAGTTTGGCCCTTGTATTTGTCCTATCAGACTAGTCAATGTATTAGACTAGTCAATGTATTCACCTAATACACTCATTCAATTCACCATATTTTAATTTTAATAACATGGGCCCGTCCTAATAAGTGTTCTTTCAATAATTTCCTTTATTTTGTGGGAAAATCAAATAAAAAAAAATTTAAATTACACTCGGAGCAAACTAAGGTGTATAGCTATCCATATTTTCAAAACGAATAGCCCTATATGAGAAACCATCATCATCAAAATTTGACTTTCATGTTGTCTTTGCATAATCCAACTAGCCAAACAAATAAGAAAAGCATTAGGTATAACCTCATTAACAGTATCGCGTGCCATCTGATTATGTTTTAATTTTATTTTTTAAAAATGTATATATATATTTTCATGACGAATTGAATTAACAAATTATAAAAAAATGTGAAAAAAAATTTTTATTCAAAGAACACCATGAGGATATGTATATGTGAAAAAACATGGATAGCTAATGAGGTATTACATGGAAAAACTTGAAACTTCGACCAAAACCTCACACTAATTCAGTGATCGTTTGAGGCTCACTCAAAGATTTAACATAATCATCAATAGTTCTGATTGAGTTCTCTGGAGACTCATTAACAACTAAACTCTTTACAATTTATTGTCACTTAGCGTGATTATTGGTGATAACACCATGATTAACTATTCATTTGGCAACAATTAAAAAAACAATATATACTTTAAATTGATTAAAATAATCGATTTCAAAGAATTATCCTCAACCAGTTTTTTAATAAAACTATTTCTGCTGATATTTGAAATATAAAAATTAAATTTAAAATCAAAAGCTCAATCCAAAACAATGCCCATTTGAAATCTACTTGAAAATTAATCACAATGGACCTTAGACGCCACTCATATATGTGTGAAATCCATGATATAAAAAAATGAGTTTTTTGTTATTACTTTTACTTTTATTTTTTATTGCACAAAAAATAGGCCACAAACCATATAAGAGTTAACAGATATAATACTACTTCTAATTGAATAGGAAGTCATCCGGTCTTTTAATATATAAAAAAGATCCCAGTAAAGTATGTACATAAAAATTAGATATTGTTATGTAAACCTTACACGTAGTCTTCACATTTTTTTTAAAATGTGATATAACGAAGTATGTGTATTTACTAAATTTAAAATATATACACTATAATGAACTATATATAAATACTTACTTAGATTAAAAAAAATAAGAATTATATGTTTTATTCAACTAATAATATATATATAGTAGCGCTCGCGATTAGGTGCGGCGAACGGCAGGTGCGTCCGCGACGTGGGCCGTCCGATCGCGGGTCCATCGCATCCGATGATCGATGTGAATCGCATCCGACCATCCGATGTGATGGACCCGTGATCGACGGTCCGTAATTGCTGCCGCACCCGTCGTTCATCGCACCTAATCGATTCCCTATACAGTAGGCACCCAAAACATTTCTTCTTCAAGAAGAGAGCCCAGGGCTCACATTCAGTCGGTTGAGATGGATCTGTCTATCTGTCATTAACATAATTAATACACAAATAGGCAAACACAAGTTTCCAATGCATTTGCAACATGACAAAACCATGATCTTCTACTTGCTACCTAACCAATGACAGAATTATTGAAACCAGTACAAGGAAACATCCAGACAAAACACTTCCTTTTTTTTATAAAAAAAAGAATTACATCTTATCAAAACAAATACTACAAAGATACCATCATTAGGGCAGTCCGTCCTCACACATATTTTAATTTTGGGAAAAATTCATATAGCCCCCTGAAAGTTTTCTAATATCCATATCCCCCCTGTTAGTTTTTTTTTCTTCTAAAAATCCATATAATCCACTGATTATTTTAGTTATATTGATATACTCCCCTACTTTTAACACCTTAAAATTGTGACGTGATTAGCTTAACCACATGTGGCTAAATTACCTTTTAACCTTGTCATTTTCACTCCTACCTAAGAAAAAAATGCATATAACCCCTTTAAAGTTTGCGAATATCCATATTGACCCCTCATTTTTTTTAATCCATACAACCCCCTATATTTTTTTTGTGGATAGAGATTTGGACCCCTAAGTTAGTTTTTTGTCAAATTTTACGAAATATTGTAGGTATATTCTATCCATTTATTGGTGTTGTAAATGCATTTATCTAAAAAACCTCATGAGATTTAATAAAATTCATCACAATTTATTTAAATAACTAAAATGTCATCCATAAAAAAATTTATCCCATTGTGTTTTTTCTTGAATGTGTTAATAATAAATTATTGTGTATTGTTAGATTAACCACATACACACACACAAGTTTTAACATGTTAACTATAGGGGGTGATATGAATTAAACACGTACGATATTAAGAAAATATGAGGGTCGATATGTATATTCGTTATCTTTGAGGGAGTCGTATGAAAATATATATTTTTTGGGTGACGCTAAGTAACAGAATATTTCACAAATATTATTCATAAATAGATGAAAATTTAACTCATGAGTTTTTTTGTTTAAACATGAAAACTTTAAGGGGGTGTTTACAAAGATTTTCATAAAAAAACAGGGGATATGAATATTAACGAATTTTCAAGGGGGTATATGCATTATTCTATTTAATTTTTAAAAATAATAAACTTCATATAATAAGACATGCTTTTTTTATATCAAATGAATTTATTTCAAAATGAATTAAATGAATTTATTTTTATTAAATATATAAAAAAAAAACTAGTAAGATATATTTACTTTATCTAAAATAACCCTCGTTGGATAATTATAAAAATACATGAACCAAACCCACGGACTGCCTGTATTATGACTCATCATCATAATAATATAAATTTTAGAACCCAGAGGACTGTCCTTTGGAGGGGCTCCTCCCATTCCCCCAGGGCCCAACAAACAGACCAATGAATAAGTAGATAAATAAATACATTATATAAATATTAAACTAAACAACCTATCTTCCCAATTTTTATATTTCAGAACCTCTTTTCTCAAACCATTCTATTTGAGGTCCCCCAAAAACTGCCCTTGTTGTTACTGATTCTTGTTTTTTCCACTCCTCAAACTAGAAATGCATGGAATGCAAAAACATCACCAAATGCACTTCAGAGGTAAGTTTACCTTGGCTGCACTGTTTGTATTAAGTTCTATTGCTTCTGGGGAGGATTTTCAAGGGGACTCTGTTCCCCTTGGTTTTGAGCTTTCTGGACATGGAGAACAAGTTTGGGTGTCTCAAAATGGTGGTTTTGCATTTGGGTTTCTAAGTGATTCTTCAAAGAATGATTATTTTGTCGTGGGTATTAGATATAATCTTGGAAACAGTGATGTAAACCTCCCTGTGTGGACTGTTGGGGGAGGGATTAGGGTCTCAGAGAACTCAACATTCAGGCTATCCATTGATGGAAGCTTTGTTTTGATTGATGGGTTCAGTGGTTCCCCTGTTTGGAACAGCAACACCAGCAATTTGGGTGTTGTAAAAGCTTGTCTTTTAGACAATGGTAACCTTGTTTTGGTGGGTTTGGAAGAGGAAGTGATTTGGGAGAGCTTCAATAGCCCCACAGACACTCTCCTGCCTGGCCAGTCCCTACGGTTCCCGCAAACCCTTCGAGCCAGCTCTTTAAACTCTGTGACAAGTCCTTACAGTTTTGGTGTTCGGAGGTCAGGAAATGTTGAACTGATATGGGAGGACACTGTGACATACTGGAGCAGCCAATTTGCATCATTCGTTGTGGTGAAAGAAGCAAATTTCGATGAAGAAGGGGTTTTCAGGGTCTTTGATGCTTACAATGCCAGTGTTTGGTCCCAATCCGCCGAGGATTTCAGCGACCCATCTGTGTATTTGCGGCACATGAGGATAGATTTTGATGGGAATTTGAGGATTTATTCATGGAATGGTGATTTGGGTACTTGGAAGGTCACATGGCAGGCGGTGGGAAACCAGTGCGACGTCTTTGGCTCATGTGGTACATACGGCCTTTGTAGTTACAACTCCACAGGACCGGTTTGTGAATGCTTGTCTTCTGATAGTCTTGATTTTGGTATGGTTTTTGAGACAGGATCTAGAACGTATGGATGCAAGGCCATGGTGGATTTGGGGAACTGTGAATTCGGTTCGAGTCTACTAGTCTTGAAACACACAGAGATTTACAGCCTTTATCCTCCTCATGATGTCCGTTTGATGTTGAGCCTAGATGCTTGCAAGGACTTCTGCTTGAATGACAGTTCTTGCTTTGCGTCCACTTCAAGAAATGATGGTTCAGGTCTTTGCACAATAAAAAAGACCAGCTATATTAGTGGCTATCGGTATTCATATGTCCCTGCAACTTCTTTTTTGAAGGTATGTTCAGTTCCTCAAGCAGTCGATGTTCACATAAACGCATCAGTACCTTTATATGCACAACAATCCGCCACATTATTTCATGAAAGCAAAATTTTAACTACTGCCCTTGCTATTGTGCTTTTGATATCCATATCTGCTTTTCTTACCATTGAAACATTCATGTTTTGGTACATCTATCGGAAACGGAAGAATCATCAGATGAGCATTCCATTAAAGGACTCTCAAGGTCTGAATTATAGTGGCGTAATAAGGTTATCATTTGAAGAAGTTAAGGGCCTGACAAGAAATTTTGTGAATGAATTAGGACCGAATATGTTCAAAGGTGCCCTACCTAATCGAATGCCAGTGACCGTGAAACTCCTAACCAATGTGATAGCATCAGAAAGGCAGTTCCACATGGTTGTTTCTGCAGTCGGCAGCGCACACCATAGAAATCTTGTGGCGATAAAAGGCTTCTGTTTTGAGCACGACCACAAGTGTTTGATTTACGAGTATGTTCGAAATGGTTCTCTCGATCAGTGGCTGTTTAACAACAACCCAAATAATCAATACAGAGATAGTTGGAAGCATAGGCTTGATATTGCAATTGGGATTGCACGGGTGATTACATATCTACACATGGGTTGTAATCAGTGCATTGTTCATGGAGACTTGAGACTTGAAAATGTGCTGCTTGATGAGTGCTTGGTGGCTAAGGTGACTGGCTTCGGACTTGGGCGATTATTCGAGAAGGAGATTGTCTCATCATCAGAAACTCTGCCTGAGAGGGATGTTTACATGTTTGGGGAGATTCTGTTGAGGATTGTTTGTGGTAAGAGAGATGGTAGTGGAGAAAATTTAATGGCTTTGGCTTATGAGGCATGCCAAGATGGGAATTTGGATGCGTTCATTGATGCCCGATTGGAGGGGATTGCAGACTGGGAAGAGGTCGAAAGAACAGTGAAGATCGCGTTGTGGTGTATGCAGAATCAGACGTCGCGTAGACCCTCTATGGGTGAGGTTGTTAAGATCTTGGAAGGTGTTATTTCAGTGGACATGCCTCCTTCGAGCACTGCTTTCGCAATAAAGGATAGCATTATCATCAAAGGTGAGCAACACGAATGCAAATGATTTCATGGTTAAGAAATATTGAACTCTGATCTAAAGGAAATTTTGGTGGATTTGGATCTAACAAAAGAGTCTTAATTTTATGTCTATAGATACAATACTGATGAGTTCCAATATTATATCCAGGATTCTGATGTTCACAAATGTCTATGATATTTTTTCCCCTCTTGTTATGATTGCAGTTTATGTGAATTGGGAGATGCAAAGTTTTCAGACAATTTGGACTCCAATCATTATATTTCAGAATTCAATGAGACCAAAGTGCTGTAAAACTTTGTAATAGTATGTCCAGTTTTCTCCACTAAATTTAGTTTGTATCCTTTCCTACAAGTTATAATGCGAATTTTAATTGGGTAGGACCCTTTAATTGCTCCCACCTAGGCATAGGCAACAGGCCGGCCCGTTGAAACAGGGCCCAGGCCCAGGCCCAGGCCCGACCCTGGGATTCGGGCTTGCGGGCCCAAATTTTAAACATTTTATTATTTTTATTTTTTTTAATTTTAAATTGTTCATTTATATATAAATGTTAAAATAACCTTAGAATCAGGCCTGAGCCTGACCTGGCCCATGAAAGAGCCCGGGCTGGGTGGGCCGGGCTTTATGGGCTTGGGCCTTTTGGGGATCCTTACTCACACCCATTTTATTGAATACTTCCAAGGTTTTTTTTTTTCACTGCTCACACACACCTCAATAAATGACTTTTTTTTTTTTGGCTTTGTATACCCACCCCAACACAAAATTAGAATATGAGTTGCATGCACCTCGCATATTCGCCATTAGATGAAATTGTATAATTTTTAATATGAACAGAGGAACTCTAATTTCATGATATGAATCATAAAATTGTAATTTGTGATGGAGGAACAGGTGCGTGGACAACTGCCATCAAATGTCTAGAGCATGAATGGGCATTTCTTTTCTTTTCTTTTTTTTTTTCTGTTTTTTTGTGAGTTGAAAAACCTACAAGGGACGTGTACAACTACAGGATTCAAGGCCCACAAATCAAAGCCCATTAGTTTGACCGCCCGAAAGGTAGAGATGCATGAATGTATTTATTGGACAAGCAGTAACAGTTGGAAGTATAATATATTAATATTTATATTATAGAAATATATACAATTTTTTTTTATAAGAATATATATATCAGATTAGATGATATTTTGTTTTTTAAAAAATCAAAAGTTATGTTCACACATCTGTGGGGTTGTAATCCATTTTACAGTTTCAAACACATACGACGTATATTTTTATATTTTTTATAAAAAAAATTATACCCTATTTAATGAGGTATATATTTTTTATAAAATTAAAATATATATACTTTAATTACTTGAGTGATATGATTTATAGACCAACTGTTGAAGATTTTACAAGAAGGTTGACAAAGAATTTGTCGAATGGTTTAAATAATAGTTGATAGGGAGACTGTTGAATGGGTTAAACAGTGATTGACAAGGAGACTGTCAAATGGCTGGTGGAATTAGTGTCGTTTAAATTATAATTTTTTAATTTTTTTAGTTGGTGATATTAGTTAATTGGTGGGTAAAAATAGACGTGCCAAAAAAAAAATATGTTCGAAAATAAATGACTTATAGGGGACCTTTCCACCCCCATAGTTTCTTTTCTTTCTTTTGGATTTTTTCTTTTTTTGTCTCATTTTTTTCTCTACTTTCGGATTTGTACTACAAATTCAGTTAATGAAATTGTGGTAACAACATCTACTATTTTAAAAAGGGATTTTTAGTTTTAAGTATCTGTAAACATATTTATTTAGGGATCGACCCCTCACTTCTTTATATTTCATTTTAAGTTTCCATAATCAACCGCCTATTTGATTTTTAATTCCTTCGTCAAATGTCCGTCCATACACCGTTAATCTATGAAATATGATTTTATTTTTAAGCTTCTATACACTATGTTATTTAGTTTCCTTAAAAAATGAAACGTTTATGCTTATAAAATATATCATTTGATTATTGTTCCTTAATGAAAATTTGCGACGGCTTCGGATCGCCTGTGCGGTGCTACAGGAATTGCACGGTTTCCAAGACAGAAGAGTGTAAGAGCATCTCCAATCCTATATCCAAACATTTACTAAAACTTAAATTTGAGTAAAAATAACTCAAAACTCTCTCCAACCATTTACCCATACTCATACCAAATCAAGTTTTTACTCAAACTTTTGCCCAAATCAAGGGAGACTCAAATCTTTACCCAAATTTTTAACATATCTTTTTTTTTATTTATCTCCACATTTTCTTCCAATGTGACATTTTTTCCTTCAACTCTACATTTAATTTAATTATATTAGATGTTTTCCCACCCCTCAAAATTTTCACCATCTCTTGAAATAAAAAAATGTCTTCTTTCTTAAATCTTCATCTTTGTTCTTTTAGGGGGCATTTGGGTAGCAGAATAAGGGTTGAATAGGGGTGGAATAGGGGAGGAATATGTAAAATAGGTGTTTGGGTAGGCGGAATAAGGGGGTATAGCTATGCGGAATAAGGAGAGAATAAGCTGGTATTTGTATTCTAAGTCCACCCATGGAATTGTGTTATTCCTCCACTGGAATAAGGGGACCCACCTATCAAATCACATATTATCACATCAAATCACCTGTCATCACCTCTTATACATCAATGTGGCCCACATGTCAAATCAATTTTTTACATCTTATTCTTCATCAACCAAACACTTCAACCTTTATTATTACGTTACCCAATGAGAATAACTGAAAACACAACCAAACACAAAATCTCTTATTCCATTGATAAAGTCAACAATTCCTGGAATAGGTATAAACCCCAGAATAGCTTATGCCTCTATCCAAACGGGCTCTTACTTCTTATTTTTAATCGAGTAAAAAAAATATTACTTTTACTTTTTAAAAAAAAAATAGATGATAATAATTTTTAAATTTAAATATTTTGAAGGAAAGAAAAATTGACTAGTAAAAATGTTTGGGAAAAAGATTTTGAAAATATTTATAGGAAATAATTAGAAGAAGTGAAATTTTTATAAGATTTGAGTAAAACACAAAGTGATGGTTGGAGACACATCATATCAAATCAAGCTTTTACTCAAATTTTAAGTGAAATTTGGGTATAGGTTTGAGTAAGGGTTGGAGATGGCCTAACATACATTATCAGAAGATCCATTATTTTAACGAATTTTATGATTAGGTCCCTGTAAAAATTTTCCTTGTAAAAACAAAAACATGGGCCACTCAAAAGTTTTGAAATCAAACTTCGGATTTTGTAGAAACAAAAAATAAAGAATATTAATCAAAACGACAACAGAAAATGCAAGAGTGAAAAGCTATTTACCATAGGTTGGTCCCAAGATTGAAATGTTAGGAAATTTTTTTATTTTGTTGCATATTTAACTATTTTAATTGTAATAAAGAATCAGGTTTTTATTTGTTTGTTTTTTGGATTTTTTATTTTTAAATCCCTATAAATCATAGAATTTAGTGATCGATTTATCACTTATTCGTATTTTGGTATTAATCTCATATTTAAAGAATTTTTTTTTTTAGTCCCTCTCAGGGACCAAGAGAAAAACCAAATAATTTAGGGATAGGTCCCTCTCAGGGACTGAAAAGGAACATATCTTTTAAATTTGAGGACTAAAACTAAAATACGAAGAAGTGAGGGATCGATCACTAAATCCTATGATTTATGGGGACTTAAAAATAAAAAAACCCCTTGCTTTTTATATTTCCATTTAGACTTTCTTGTTCTCTTACCCCGTTTGGGGTGGGGGTTATTAAATAAAAGGTGAGAGTTTACCATTTCCTTTAAAAAGTGTAACAATTTTGACTTTTTTTTATTGGATGTGAGATTGAAAGTGTAAAAAAAATGTATCAAATACATCTACATAGATTGTAAAATTTTACTTAAATAAATGTAAACGTAATAACAAAAAAAATCTGTTTTGATGGTAAATCACAAAATTTATTTTGTTATCATGTTTACATTTATTTAAGTAATCCAAGTTATTCAGATATTTTTAGTCTCAACATTTTTGTATTTGGATGTGACATTTTTTTTCAAAAAAAACATTTTTATATTTGGATGTGAGATTAAAAATAAATGATTCTTATAATCTCTCGTTTCACAACCTAGTTTTTGAAAAAGTTATTTTTATAACTTTTTAAAACTGAATTTTTTACATTGAAAAAGAGTTAGTGCATGTGAGTTGATGAAATATGTGTTTAGATCTATATTTAGCTTTTTTGAGATTTGAAAAAAAGAATCAACCCAAATATAAATTCAAACTGTTCTTACTGTGTTTGGATGTGTGATAGAAACACTGATATTTTTAAAATCTTGCATTTTAAAATTAACTTTTAAAAATTATTATTTTAATAACTTTTCAATCATAAATTTTTTTTTAAAAAAAAAACGAATATTCAAACACAAATAAAAAAAAATTTAGGGATAAAAATTTATGAGGACGTAAACCTAATTAAAATACAAGGTTAAATTTCTGAATATTAAACTTCTGAATGACCCAAAGCAAAAATCTTATTTTAGTCATGATGAGTCTGCAAGAAGGCCAGCGCCTTTGATGGATGGAGGGATTTTTTTTGTTTTTTGCTTTACACGTGGCTATTGTTCAGTGGATGCTACAGGAAGTCGCTTGTGGCATTGCCACAGACGATCCGAACCCGGGGGGGGGGGGGGGGTGGTGGTCTGTAAATGGTTGAAAAACTGTGGGTGACTCTATTCACCCCCTCTAATATAGTTGCACCCCCCCTATATGGATCCTTAACAAGATCCATTTAAAGTCGACTGACCAAGTGTCGACATAATTGATTTCTGCCGACACTCGGAATATCGATGGGTTCAGGAGATGGAGTCGGCCTCAACGACGATTTTAGGGGTTTCAAATATGTCGACACTTAAAATGTCGACAGATTCATTAAATGTCGACACTTCATGTGTCGATTCGATCAGTTTAAACATTTTGGATTTAATACATATCAGTCGACTGATTAGGTGTCGATAAAAATCATTTCTTTCGACAGTGTGAGTGTCGAACCTAAAATGAGTTTATATGTGAGGGAGATTTTAATGAAACACTTAAAAGTGAGGGGGGTAATTACAAAAGGGGGTGCACCTATTTTTGAGGGGGGGGGGGTGAATAGAGCGGGTTCGGAACCCCTGTGAAACCCACAAAGGGTCGGCCTGTGAAACCCAACGAGCATGTGACACCTGTTCAAATCGGCATGTGCCGTTCACGTGATCCACTCATGAAAAACCCAGCCCGAAAACGTGGGTTACGCCCGGGTTTCACGCCGTGAACATGCCGTCTCTTCACGCCAGATCACCACCGTCCAAGCCGACTTCATCGAACGGTCTGAATGGGTTGTTTTTTTTAGTTTTTTTTTTTGGATTCCCACCGTCCGATTTAATATGGACGGTTGGTCTTAAATGATGGAGGGTATGAATACCCTCCTTCTTCTCTCTCCTCACTTAGTTTTGAATGGAATGAAACCCTAGCCACCATTCTTTCCTCTTTCAAACCCTAGCCACCCTCTTCTGCCACGACCATCCGGCACCGCGGACCGGCACCACCGACGCCTGACGATCCCCCGTCCGAACCGTTCACGGACGCCCGACGATCCACTGTCCGAACCCTTCACGATCCCCTCCGCCAACGCCTGACGATCCCCTGTTTGACCCCTTCACCAACGCAAAGGTTTGTCCCCCTCCCCTGTCTGATGTATTTGAAAAATATGCTTGAAATAGACTTAGTTGTAAATTTGGATGACTTCCTAGAAATGAAGAGAAAATGATATTTTCAATCTTGTAGTCTTGTTTGTAGAAACACATTTTTTTAGTTTTTAAAAAACTCATGAAGTATATTTTTTATAATAATAAAAATGTACATATATTCAAATTAAATGCATGAAGTTTTATATTTTTTTGTAACAGAGTATATATTGAAATAGTATGATATTTACCGCATTAAATGACAATAAGCAAGATTGTGTATCAAACCCCAAATAATAGCATAGGCCCATGGTGGCTTTTCATACCTGTATATTCAGTGTTGCTGTTAAGGACTCTCTGTCCACTACCAAGCTGCAAGGGAACGTGAGATAAGTGAGTTCAAACACTTTTAGATGATTAAATGTATATTATAAAATAATAACATATATAAAAATTAATTTCATGGTGTTTGATATATAGTAATTTTACAAAAAGTTGTTGTCATTTTCTCAAAAAATTTAAAAATTATGATGAAAAGCACTCGAAATAATATGAAAAATTAAAAAATACCATCCATGTATCTTTTTACACACACACAAAAAAAATGTATCTTTGAAAACATGAATAAAAACATTAATGAAAACATGAGAGGATTGTGTTATTTCAACCGATGTGTAACTTCTTCCTTTTCAATAATCTACATCCTTAAAGCAGATATCCAATTAATGCCCAAAATAAAATCTCACTATTAAAAACATTCACATTCTTACTTCATGTAACTATATATTGATCCACCTCATAAAGCAATCCATTCAAATCTCCATTAACCAATTAACCATTGATTTAGGGACATAATTATGTCCAACACCATGACTTTTTCTATTTTATACATGTATGAAGAAGCTATGTATGTGACTGAAATGCTATTGTCCAGAGTTTGTGTTTTATGTCTATAGATTTGCTAGATTCCATGGTTCCAGAGTTTGTGTTTTGAAGAATGATGGCTTACACTATAGCATTTTATAGCCTAATCATAATTAATAACTGAAAATCTCATTGCAGTTATTATTTAACAGTAAATTACGTCCTAATATCTTTCAATACTATCAAAATGTTTATAATGAATTATGTCATTGATTGATGTGTCTGTTCTTTTGTAGCAACATATCACACATGGCTTCATCGAGTTATTCTTCGAGGAGCAATGCTAGTCAAATATCTTTCAAAAACAAAGTTTGCATGAAGTGTAAAAATAGAGCAGTAGTTAAGGTATCTGAATCAGATAAAAACCCTGGAAAACTATACTACTCATGCAATGCTAGAAATTGCAATTATTTTGAATGGATGTATCCAATTGATTATGGTGATCATAATGAAAAGTTTGAAGAAACATCTAATCCAACACCAGAAAGATTGATCGGTACAACAGAGGTAATTGAAGAACCATTGCTAGCTCCTTCAATCCAACAGAATCTGCCACCTATCACAGTGGGGATCTTATTCGGGATCATGTTTGGGATCTTGTTTTTATTAGTTATTATTGTAATTCTCCTCTCTCTTATCCTCTTTCGTATGTAAAGATTATGTAATTTCTTTATTTAAAGAATTTTATGACTTTTGAGATGAATGATGTAATCTGTTTTTTTTTCTTTCAATTTGAATGATGAATTAGACAGGTTCTGAACAGATAAAAGGTCTCTCTGCATCTTATTGTTTTTCCTGGTGAGAAATTCCAACTCCCCTTCAGATAATGCACCAAAGACTCAATTTGGTGAATAAAAATAACATGCCACATAGTTGGTGTGATTATAAGCACATAGTTGGGTTGCTTCATGATTTTGATTGTACGAATTCAATTCACAGTACTAGAGTTACTGATGAATCATCTTATAGTTGGGTGAATAAAAGAACAGCTCTAATTTTTGTAAAGGTGGCTCAACTGGGGGTTGAGGAACAGCTCTAAGAATTGTGGGCATCCATCCTGTGAACAATGTGCTACATTTGCCATGATATATATAATATACTTGTTAGTTCCCAAACATACCATCTCACACATATATATAAGTTTATCATATATTATCATAGATTAACATTTGTTCCCTTATTTAACATAGTAGCTTAAACCTTACTGTGTGCTGTGTATTTTCACCAGATGTCAGCATAAAATTTCAATATACCTCCTCAAGATAGCCTCCCTTGCCAAGTGTGGAAAGTTGTTCTTGTGGACAAGCACAACATCTGCACATGTTATTGATAAAAGGTCTCTCTTCCCAGTTGATAACAAATTTCCATTTTATCACTCTATAAAACAAAAGATCACTGACATTGCATTTTCAAAATTCAAAGATGGATGGCATTGCATTTCCAAAATTCAGAACAGTAATAAACATCAACCATTTGTTAAAGAAACATAACAAAGGCATCCAAAATATTAATGCGCCACAACAAACCCATATTCTCCAGTACAATAAATTCAAGGTCAGACATGTTCAAATTAAATAAAACCCAAAAACCAAAACATTCTGCAGTGCAAGCATAGAACTGTGATCCACTCAGTAATCTGTATTCCTCCTCCACTCTTCAGATAAATTTTGAGAAGATTGACTCATTTGAGTGGGATGAAAGAGAGATTCTTGTGCCTGTGATACAATTCAGATATTAATGCGCTATTTAATAAATATTTCTGAAAGTAAAATATATGAAATATACCTGAAGCAATTGAGTCATTGAAGGCATTCCTTCACTGTTATCATAGTTCCCAACCATTGGCTGAAATAATGAAACACTGTGGCTCGCAATATGGGGTTCATGTTGAGTTTGGGAGGTTTGACCTCGTGATCTCCTTTCCATCCCGCGATCCATCTTTTTGGGGTTTCCCTCCCACAGCCTTCTTTCCTCTTCTTTTAAAGCCTTTGGCGACCTCGTTGTCCATCTCATCTTGCACGTTATCATCTTCAAATGTTGTAGAAGATTTTTTCAAGTCTTCCTCAACCTCCTTCATCATCTCATTTGTGCGCTGTTTTACAAGATTTGTTGAATGATGTGTTTCAGCTGCCTTTGATGCCACTTGAATGAGACCATAACTTAATTCTTGAAAACGTCTTCCCAATTCAGATATAGGATCAACATGTACTGAAGAAGAACATGAATCATGCACAACGCCGGATTTTGCATCTCTGGTCCACCTCTTCAAAATATATTGTTGTGGAAGCTCCTTGATATTTCTATAGTCAAGCACTTTCAAAACATGGCAACATTGAATACCCATAAATTCAAATTTTTTACAACTACAAGTGACCATATCAGTAAAGGAATCATAAAAAATGGTCCTTTCGCTACCACGATATCTGTGAACTTTGTACTGAATCATATGTCCCACCTCCCCATGAATGTAGATAGAACAACTAAGAGATTTTCCATACTCTGCTTGAAACAACTCAAGGATCTCTGGCGTGTAGACTTCTGTGACACATGACACCATCGGAGCATGAAATGGAATTACGGGGATCGTATCCATCATCCTGAAATCAGCATTCAATTCGCTTTCACGTCGATCATCCATAACCCTATCAAAATGGTGAAAGAAACGCAATGGATCATGCTTTGAGTTCAAATAGCGTCTCAAAAGAGCATTGAAGCTTTCACTACGTTGTGTACTCTTCATGTCTGCACAGAATGTGTCCCTCCCATAAACTAGAGCCCACTTCTCCCTTTCAGCAAAAGTGTGTTGTAGCCATTTATTACCTTCAAGATTGTATTTTTCAAGCATCACTTTCCAAGCATCTAGGAACTCCTCCTCCGTCTCGTACCCATAAATACAAGCATAAAAGTCACTTTTGAAACCTTCGGTAGTATAAAGATGTCCAAGATGCTTTGTTGCATTTTGAGTCAAGTGCCAGATACAGAGTCGATGACGAGTATTTGGTAGAACAACTGAAATAGCTTTGGCCATTGCTGCTGACTGATCTGTTAGAATAGTTTTTGGATGTCTTCCAGACATTGCTTCAAGAAAAGTTTCAAACAACCAAACAAATGAGTCAGCCGTCTCATCATAAAGTAATGCACCACCAAAAACAATTGTTTGCCTATGATTATTAACTCCAACAAATGGTGCAAATGGTCTTCCATGATTATTTGTACGATAGGTCGTGTCGAAGCAAATTACATCTCCATAATGTGCATAATCGACAATAGACCTAGCATCAGCCCAAAACACATTGGTTATTTGTTCATCGGCATCAAGCTGCATTGAGTAAAGAAAAAAGGATTTTGTTTTTGCTTATTCTTAAAATACTGAATCAGAGCACCCGCAATTCCATTCTCCATTCTTGTTTCTCGTTTTGTGCGGAGGTAAGACTTCACATCATTCAAAACAAAACCAAGATTCCTTCTCCCTCCAACTTGTCCACTCATCAAATCAATAACTGTTTTTGTGCTAATCCTGAACCATCAATGATATCAACCTGTGCAGCTTGAGCCTTTCCAATTCTTCTATGTGACCTCAAATTATGACGCAAAGGGGTCGGAACAAGATCATGATTGTGGTTTTCTTCAAAGTTAGTGACATGATACGCACCGGAAGACTGATAAATGATAACCATATGTGCCTCACATCCTGTTCTTGTCTCGGGCTGTGGCTGCAAATATCTTCGTTTATCACCCCTTTGAACCCTTCTTTAGAACAACAGAATTTTCGTTTTCGCACTGTGCCATTGGACTTATGTGCATCACTTCTTCGGATGCTAAATCCAACTGATCTTACATATGTGTTATAAAATTGATAGGCACTATCCTCGGAATCAAATGCCATGCCAACTTCAGGCAGACCATTATAACTACATTCTTCAACATACTCACTGTCTCCTTCCATGTTAAGAAAATGTTCAACTAAGACCCAATCTGTACAAAAAAAAATCACATGATTTTTAAGAATGATTATTTGTTCAACAAACTCACTTACATTGATAAAAAATGAAACCAAATTTTTTTAAAAAAAAAACCTTTCAATCAAACATTACAGAAACCCTTACAAAAAAACATGAACTTCCCATTTCAAACAAATCCTAATATAAATAATACAAACACAACAAGAATAGTCATATCAATCTAGAAATAATAACTAATCAAGGAAGCAAACTCTTAACTGATGCATCAAAAAATAAAAACAAATTTCTTTTTTAAAAAATAAAATAAAACAAATTTCCTTAATAATTTTTTACATGAAAATTTTAAGAAACACGAATCCATTGTGTATACATATTCATACCCAAGACTATGAGGTTCTGCAGTGGCTGAGCGAGCTGAAACAGAGCTTGGATAGGGGTTATTTGTGATGATTTTTGTTGAGTTTGAGAAGAAGACGACTTGCGGCTAGGTATTTAGAGAAGCAAAGGTGAGAGACCTCTCCGTTTATTTGAAAATATTTAAAAAAAATCGATCACGGATCAACTAACGGCGTGGAACGTCGCTTAAAAAAAACGGCATGTTCACGGCGTGAAACCCAGGCGTAACCCACGTTGGCGGGCTGGGTTTTCGGGCTGGGTTTTTCATGAGTGGATCACGTGAACGGCACATGCCGATTTGAACAGGTGTCACACGCTCGTTGGGTTTCACAGGCCGACCCTGTGTGGGTTTCACAGGGGTTCCGAACCCTGATAGAGCCACCCAAAAACTGTTGGGTGGGTGTTCACGTGTGCAAAACAGCTCCGCCATAACATGTGACGCAGAAGATAACAAGGAAAGAGAGAGCTTCCCCACAGAAGCCGAGTGAAGAGAAGAGAAGGGGCTTATCACCTTTTCCTTCCCCACATGGACCTCTCTTCGGTGCTCCGCAGGTCCACCGTTCCCCGGTGCACCACCACCTCCACCTCCACCTCCACTTCCACCTCCTCCAGCAGAAGACCACAGGCAGGGAGGCATGTCTGCAGCAGCTCCTCTTTGATATTCTCCCCCTCCCGCGCCTCATTGTCACGCGCCTCTCCTTTGGCCGTGCTTCGCCCCGTTTCTCTCTTCGGAAATCGTCGCCCGGCGGTGGCTGTCTCTCGCACTGCCCCTTTCACTATTAGGGTATGTAGATGTTGTTGAATTTTCTTGAGAGTTGGCAATGTATTAAAGGTTGAATTGAGTCCTCTTTTTTTCCCGTTTTTGAAAGATATATAATGTACATTTTTGTGTTTTTTTTATTTGCATTCGTCTATAATCTTGAAGGAATGATGAATGATGCATTTTTTGGAAGCACTTTTAATAATATCAATTTGTTACAGATTTTGTATTCACAAAATATATGGCTGAGGGACTGGGAATAAATAAATAAATGATAATGCTTCAGGAATTTCCATAGAGGACCACAAGTTCGCAACCAGAATGAACTGTGTGTTTTTCTTTAAAGAAAGTAAAAGAAAATTGGTTGTATTGTTGAGTTAATAGTTATAAATTGACTCCTAGGAAGTGCAACTTTAGTGAATGTGGTGTGTTTGTGTTTTGACACTATCAAGACATGGGACATGACAGGACATGCATTTGATATCATTTCATGTCCAAAATTCAAAAATAATTTTTTGAATTTCGAATGTGCATTGGACAATGAATGAACACGTGACATATGGATATTGTAACTTTTTAACAACTATTGTATGGTTTATGCTCATGCGAAACCAAATTATGTTAAATCTTAATGGAGTTGTTATAAGTGGTCCCAAGATCTTTCCAAAATAATCTACTTGAAAGTTTAATTCATTTCTATGAATTGATGGCACCTATGGTGGAGGACCCTTACCTTCAAAGGGGTGAATTGGAGGTACATTTTGCTAGGGGACCCATGGTTCTAAGGATATTTACAAGAGATCTTCAAGGACCGTGCAAATGCAAGCCAATGTAAAGATTATTAGTGGACTTGTTCATGAAGGTTCGATGGATATTTGTTCAGAGATTTTTCTTTTGTGTGAGGTGGCAGTATGTGTATAGGGTTGCTCTGAGAGAAAGGAGTGGTGAGGAGGAAAGAGAGAAGTTTGAGAGAATTTTTTAATATGATTACTTGATATAGAGAAATCGATTCCTCCTCTTCTCCGTGGATGTAGATAAATTTTGCTAGTCCACGTAATCTGCGTGTTGTCTTGTATGGATTTGTTTTTGTTATTGTTCTAGAGATGTTAAGATCTAATCCTATAGGCATCATTGCGTCAATTGGGGGGGGGGGGGGGGGGGGTTTGGGAGGAGGGGGATGCGTGAAAGTGAGAAACTTGTGCAATTGAATTTTATATTTGTACTTTCGTTCATTTGCATATCATGGAAGAAGTGAAATTTATCAAAGCAAATTTTATAATCATAAGAAAAAGTCGTTAAGACATGATACAATGATACATGCAATTTTATGATCTATATGGCTATCTATTAAGTTTAGAAACTAATAGGAATTTAAATGCTCTCTTTCAGTCTTTAGACAAACTCGGAAAATTATAATATATTAAACACGTTAATCATAGATAGTCCGATCTTTTATAATCTTCAAGTTTTTACAATCTGTTTCACAGTCAGATCTTTTATAATCTTCAAGTTTTTACAATCTTTTTCATCTTATTGTTCTCATTTGTTAATTTAGTGCTTCTGTGACAGGCATGTACCCAAGTTGGGGCGGAAGGATCTAATCCCATATTGAAAAAGGTTTTGGAGTTCAAAGATTCTTTTTGGAGATTCTTAAGGCCTCATACAATCCGGGGTACTGCTCTCGGTTCTCTGTAAGCATTTACTCTCTCTATCAAGCAGATGTCTTGGCATGCTTTCCATTGGTTTTTACAACCTTCTGCAACCTTTCTTATAGGTCCTATTAGGTCTTTTTCTTTTGCAGAGCTTTGGTTGCAAGAGCCTTGATTGAGAATCCACATCTGATAGATTGGTGGTTGCTATCCAAGGCCCTATATGGACTTATTGCACTTATATGTGGGAATGGTTATATAGTGGGCATTAATCAGATATATGATATCGGAATAGACAAGTATTTACCGCTTCTTATTCTCTGGGGTCCATTCATAAAATTATGCAGTCCATTTTTTATTCCAATCCCTGCCGTTAAATGTGCACATGGCACTCAAATCTTTTCTCATCTCCTTCATTGAATGCTTATATTTTTTTCATTTCCTGGGCAGAGTAAACAAGCCATATCTACCTATAGCTGCGGGTGACCTTTCAGTCCAATCAGCATGGTTTCTGGTGTTATTTTTTGCAGCTGCTGGAATCTCGCTTGTTGGAGTGAATTTTGGGCCATTTATTAGTTCCCTATACTGTCTTGGACTTTTTCTTGGCACTATTTATTCTGTTCCTCCATTTAGGCTGAAGAGATATCCTGTTGCAGCGTTTCTTATTATTGCCACGGTAATTGAGGCTTTTTGGAACTATCCTTTTTCCATTTCCAATTTTTTTCTGCCACTGAATTATATTGAGGCAGTACATCTTGGAAAATACTACAGATGTGCTTCTTCAAAAAATATGGGCAACATAAATTCTGTTTTATATGAATTTGTAGAATTCTTGCAGTATATATCTAAAACCCCCCAGATCAACTTGATTCAGTGTCAGCTTTTGTTGGAACACATAGGCTTGGTTTATGAATTTTATTATATTTAGGTGTCTGGCAACAGGGTCACATCACCCTGACCTTTTTTTCTTTTCTTTTTTTTTGTTTTTTGTTCCTTTGTTATTTATTTTTTTGGGGTTTGCGTGGGAGGGGGAGGGGGTTGAGGTCTTGTTAAATAGGGCAATGTAAGTTACATGCTCCATTTTGACTTGGATCACTTTATGTATATTACCTGCTGCTCTGAATTGATGGTGTAATTCCTGATATAAAACAAGTAAAAAATGATGGAGTTGATATTGCTGGGGTGTACTGTCAAATTGGTTGAATTTGTGGTAAATTGAACTTTACTTGCTTCCTTTTTTCTTTTATTCTTCTCCCAAGGAAAGACAACACACACAATCTGGGGCTTGGACCCACAGCTCAATGGTTCACAACAAAATTTGCAACCATGATGCATAAGTTCACGTCCCACAATTTACCTAAGAGCACAAATGCACGCACGCACAAAAAAAAAAAAAAAAAAACCTAATGGTGGGGGGAGTTTGTATCATAAATCTGAAGGGGATGCAAATTTGATCTGATTATATATTGTAGCATTTTTCTGGTAATTAGAAATGGAAATGAAATGCCTTACAAAGTTCGAACAAGTCCATAACACTCAATATTGAGATGGGGTTGCAAAACATGTATATATGGTAAAACATATTGCCTTGTTTTGGTTTAACCTGTTTTTTCCACAAATAAGCTGGCTGCTAGATTCAGATGTGGATTGCTTTGGCCTTCTCACAATGGGTCCTAGTGTTATATTGGGATTTCTCACCCCCCTAAGGATCATAGACTGCAAGATATACGGATGGTGAATACTAAGATTTATTGATCTTGGGTCCTACACCTTTGTCACCAAGTTTAAAAGAAGTTAATGAAGAAAGGCTCCCAACTTGAGCATTAACAGAGGTGAATTCATTATGTAGGTGAACTAATTATCCTAGATTAAGGATAAGCGACGTCTTGCTAAGCATTGTGCTATGCAATAATGGCCATCTTTAACATCTTCAAACTCAATTGGACTTTTCAGGTCAGAGGGTTCCTTCTCAATTTTGGTGTATATTATGCCACCAGAGCTGCATTGGGTCTTACATTTCAGTGGAGGTAACATTAATTCCTTTACTTTGTTGGATGGATTTTCTATAGATCTGTTGACCATTTACAAGTTACAAAATTAGAGCATATGAAATAAATTTAAGCGTATACATTTGAGTATTTGACACAACGCATGCGTGCTTTATTGCTCTATTGCATATGGTATATTGATACTGGCATCTAACTTTTATTTTACGTATTTTTGTTTGCAGCTCACCTGTTGTCTTCATAACAATATTTGTGACAGTCTTCGCACTGGTCATTGCTATTACTAAAGATCTTCCAGATGTAGAGGGGGATCGAAAGTATGTAATTGAACTAACTCATATTTTGAATGAATATGGTTTACTCTTTAGTTGCTCTAGTTTTTAAATTATTTTAGCCCTTAGATTCTTTTTATAATTGAGTATGACTATGTGTAGCATTTTAACCATCAATGCAATGTTTTACACTGCGATTATCCCATCAAAGATATTTTGTTTGTTGTTGTTGCCATTTGGGGGAGTCGGGTGGTTGTGCTCATAGCGTGGCTGACTCCCACAAGGCCTAATGGGGTATTTGTGAAGCCGTGTAGTGCTTGATCTGTCTTGTCTTGTATCCCCATTCCATGGCATAAAAAATATATGGAAAGTGGCATGAAAATAGCCTCCAAAGCGTAACCTTTTGAACCAAAGATCACCCATAATTGTGGATGGTGTATCCACTCCCAAAATTATAGTAACCTAATCTCTAAGCACCAAAGATATTGCCACCCAAGTATTCTCCACACATAACCTCTTTCATTGGAGAATAACTTCTTTGCAAGAGATCCAAATTCTCCAAGATACTACATGTGGGACTAGCAATAGGAGTTAGCAGAATTACTTTGATCCAATGTTTCAAAATAACATGCGGTCCGCACGTGCAGTCAGGGTCCAAACCGCATGTGTGACCATTTATGCGGTCACACATTGACCATTCGAACTGACCCATGGGTCTTTCGAATGGTTGTTATTTTATTTTTTAAACTGTCGTTCGAATGCCATTCAAACAGATTTCATTCCCAAGAATGTTCATTTTTTAGACATTTGAAGTACCATTCAAACCCCATTTGACCGGCATTTGAACAGCAGTTATTCCGTTCAAACAGAATCGGGCCATTCGAACAGTCCACTGCAAAAACCGCACGTGTGAATGCCCATGCAATATCATATGTGCCGGGTCTCTAAAATTGCACGTGCAACCGCAATTAAATTTATGCTTCGATCACCACACTTCCATCTCTTTTGGAACCACTGCCATATTCCATCAAAATCATTAAAAGATCAATGGGAACCAAGTGTCATGCCCACCTTTTCCCATATCTTCACGCTCAAAGAGTACCCAAATAAGAGAGAATCCTATTTTCCTCATCCAACCCAAAAAGGTCACACGTGCCATTACTATCGTTCGCCCATTTCAAGCGATTTAACCTTGGTAAGGACCTCGTCAAGTGTAAGTAATCACATGAAGCCACAAATCTTCAAAGACGCAAGGGATCCCCTATATGAGGCACTCAAATTGGATCATGGGTATATGCAATGGAAATGGTTCTAATTGATCTTTCTGTAGGGAGACTTGACCAGAAAACAGGATCGACGAGATAACTTAAAATATAAAGAGACCTCTTTAGAGTTTGACCTGTTCTCTAATATCTTAAAATATAATAAAAATTTATATTTATTATATCTATCACTAAAGTTTAATTCTGGCTACTTGGTGTTTATATGTTTCCATCACGATCTTATTTATTTAATATAAAATGTAGATTTCAGATATCAACATTGGCAACAAAGCTTGGTGTTAGAAATATTGCAGTTCTTGGTTCAGGGCTCTTAGTGGCTAATTATATTGGTGCAATACTTGCTGCTGTGTACTTGCCTCAGGTGAAAATCTTCTCACTTGAAGTTTGTTTATTTTTCGAATTAATTCCATTATCTCTTATCTGAATGCTTTGGATTACAAAGCATTTTTTTTAATTGGTGACTCATGGGAATAACCACAGAACAAATTATGGAAATGAAATGAAATGGATGAACATGTGGCAAAAAATTATGGAAAAACTAATATAGAAACTAGTGGGAATCAGGTGAGAACCAGTGTAGAACCTGGATGTTTAATATGGTGATGCTATTTATTATTCATTTATTTTTTTTGTGAGAGAGAAAAGGTTGGAACAATCATATTCGATAAATAATGATCCCAAACAAATGGAGACGAGGGATTTCGTAAAAAAGAAAGTACAAGAAATAGAAAAAATGCCCAATACAACAAGTGGAGCCAACCCTTGGACTCCCAACTACATATTCCTATACTGCCATCCATTTTGATCCCATTAAAACAAGCCAAATAATGATGTTGAGGCTTAGAGACAAAGAAGACAGGTGGCACAGACGGTCCAAGGCGGCAAAACCCTACCCATCCAACATAAATTGATTTTATGATTACCATGTTGTTATACA
The DNA here is from genome assembly GCA_030737845.1 of Acorus calamus. Classification (NCBI taxonomy): domain Eukaryota; kingdom Viridiplantae; phylum Streptophyta; class Magnoliopsida; order Acorales; family Acoraceae; genus Acorus; species Acorus calamus. The sequence goes on along the minus strand of CM060879.1, from coordinate 21,505,659 downwards.
AATGAGGAGCCACCTATTATGGACATCTTATATTTTTCTTGAAAGAAGAAATTGGACGTCGGGTATTTGGTGGTTCGTGCAACATTTCAGTACTGTTTCAATACTAGGCAGGTTCAATGAGGATTTGCAGGGATGGCGTATAATATAAGAAACAAAAAATAAGGTTCAAACTCAAACCTATATATCATGTTTCAAGAGAGTAAATAAATGTGAGTGGGGGTTGCAGTGTGTTTTGCTGGCCCTTTATTTTTCCCAGTTTTTCATTTTCCTTGGATTTTCCTCACCTCCTTGATTTAATTTGGAGATTCTATAGCTGCTCATTCTAGGGCTTTTATATGATTAACATATTCAGATTGTGAGCTCTCACCTTTAATCACAAAAAAAAATCAAGGAGTTGATGTAGGATCCAAGAATTTATTTATTTTTTTGCTGTTATTTTTTAAACAAAAGAGAAACAGCCATTATATTTATGTTGATTACCTAAAAGCTAGAAAAAGGAAAGAGAAAAGTTTCATACCATCAATCACAATCTTACATACTTTTATCCCAAACCATTTTTCCTCCACTGCAACTGATTTGTTTTGTTTACTAAAATTCTCACATTTTTTAACTGTTCCATGCTAAAAAATCCCTATCCTTATGTTTGAATTGCTCTTGACAAAACAACTTTGTTTAATTTATACACGAAGCTTTACAGTGTTAAACATCTTGATATGGTGGTGTTGCCTATTATATGCCTAATAGTATGTTGTGCCACATTGGGATTCATCATCCCTTTGATTAACATTTGACTCCTAAACTGTTGGCAACTATACCAATCGATTGAAATTTGAATGTGTACAGTCTGTAAGATTTAGTACCTGAAACTCTTCATCTGGAACTAAAGTGTATTAAAATGCATTTAGTGGTTTGGCCATTGAACATGTATCAGTTTCTGTTTTTTTAGTTTCCTTTTGGACCTTTTTCTTACCGTTGTTTAGATTTTTTTTTTCACACCTTCTGAGGATAAAATACCCAGATACAGTTTAGAAAGTGAAAATCAGTGGATTTTTGAAGTAATCTGTTTTGCAGCTGACCTACTAACCGCTGGATCAAATGGAAAGTCATTCTCATAAACTTGGTGAATTTGGTTTTCCTTTATCTATTCATATTCCATACCCATTGGCAGATCTTTATTATGTGGACCACATCGCTTCAAAAATCAATGGTAGCAAAGTATTTAATATTAGTGTTCAATCTTCTGATATCTTGGATATGTTCTGGTTGGTTTGTTTGCAGGCTTTCAGGCGCAGCTTAATGATACCGGCACATGCCCTCCTAGCTTCGGGCTTGATATTCCAGGTTGATCCTTGTATTTTTTTACCATGTTTTTCTTACAAAAATGTCCTCCATGCTTCTTTCTGGGGGAACTATAGTGGGTCCACTTAAGTCGCCTTTGAAATTCTTTATTTCATTTTATCTTACTTTAATATGTTATCTTATGTTGCATGGAGAAATCAGTGTTTAATCTGATCAAATGGGGATTATGAAGAAAATTAGAAGAGCTTATCCTAATAGTTTGATTTTTCCCTTACATTTATTTTATTTTATTTGCATTTTCAATTATTATATATGCATATCTATACACACCCACACATGCATACATATACACATATACATAATTATATATATGGTATATTGTATGCATACATATGATATATACATATAGATATATATGCTCACACATGCATACATATACTACATTCATTTATACACACACACACACACGGTGTGTGTGTATCCATATATATGCATATATTTATTTATATATGTATCGAAAATTTTATTCGTCGAAAAAATGGTCAGTTAATCCTCGCCTAGCCGATTAATCCCTAGGCGGCACTGAAGAATGGTATTGTCCTTGTCGTATTGTTTTGGTTGGATGGATGATCGGTAGATCATTTGTTGCAAATGGGTTACTTGTGGCCGAGTATTCTTACATTGAGTGGAGGCCTAATGACTCCTCCAACCCTATCTAGGGGGAGTTTACCATTGGATTTTTCATCGGCATGACTTATGGTTAAATTAACAACCAAACTAGGTATAGTCAAGAACTTGAGATTCATGTGACCCCTACACTGGCCTTAGAGGTGAGTGTCAGCATAGCATTTTTTAGAAACCCTTGTGTAGTTAAAACCTGCATCCTTTGATTTTGGATCATGTGATGCCTTCGCACTGAATCTGAAGAGATGCATGGTTTTCCCGCCATATCTGGATTTTTGAGATGCATTGCATTACATGGGACTTCAGACATATATGGTTTTATGGAGATAGAACGAGTTGTGGGCTACTAGCATTACAGGAGCATGGTTTTATCTATCCCGTGAGTTTTCTAAATAGGTTGGATTTGAGGCAAGGGTACATGGTTTTGGAGCTCATATTACTTTCGAGTTGCATGGTCTTTGGGATGACACAGAGGCTTACTCCTTGATGTGGGTGTAGCCCCCTCCTGAATTCAATTTTCTTTGAATGGACATTTTTGTTAATTCACAAATAGAACACATTCAGTTTCTACTCCAATTCCAGTGAATACTTTTTTAGGTCAACTCCAGTGAATATTTCATTTGCACAACAGCCTTTTTTTTGGAGGTTTACCCATATTCTGAATACCATTTCATCCTTGTTGATAACTGATTGAATGTTTATTCATTCCTTGCAGGCATGGGTTTTGGAGCAAGCAAACTATTCCAAGGTAAAACATAACTTTACACGAACACAATAGTCACATTCTTAATGTTTTACAGTATGAACAATTAACTTCGTTAAATGTATGTATCCAGTTATCATCTTTAATACTGTATGGAAAAAAAGTGTACTTGCAGAAGTCTTAAAAAATCAGATGCACTTTTTATTAAAGAAAGGCAGACAAGCTACCACGATTCATTAATGAAATTGGGTTACATTGTCAAACAAGCACCACACACCACCACCTAGCTGTAGGAGTAGTGGTAGAGATAACTACTGCCCCTACCCAGAGAAACAAACTAACACACTCCTTGATTAATAATTATATGGTTACAAACTCCATTCATGATGCTTTAGCAGTATATCGGCCCCAGTCTATGATGAACCTTACCGTCACCGCCCAAATGTTTTCCAAAACCGGAGTGGCTCCTTTGAATACCACCTGGTTCCTTGTTAACCCAATCGCCATACGCCCGCCAAAACTAAGGACTGAGAGATCTTTCTTATTTTTATTTTTTTTGGCTCCCATCGCCTCTTATTTTCAAGCGCTTCCTAGCTTTCCACAACTGTTCGAGGCTATCTGGATCTCCACTAAAACCCATAGTCCGGTTGAGCAAGGACAACGAATCTCTTGTCATTGAGCACTTGTAGAACAAATGCTCCTATTTCTATTGCCAAGAGAACATCTATCAAAATACTCATGGACATGTTGGATTGGGGAGACTTGGGAAATAACAACAGTAATGTTTTTTCCTTTTACAACATGTGTTTCAAATGTCTATACTAAGTCATTATTGACCTTCTCAGCGTGATGCCCGTTAACTCACCTTTGCTCCTTAATACCATTTATGATATGTAAAAAGCAGATTTCAAGTGCAGGCTGCTATTTTTATCCAGCCTTTGTGAATCCCATTTTGCACTTTCCATATGCCTCAAAAATTGTGGTTGAACTATTTCATAATCGTGTCATGAGAGTTTTGAGCTTGCTTGGCATGCATAACATCTAAGTGATCACCTAACATCATTTTGCGTATGGCAATGGTAGTAGAATGGTAGTAGATTTTGTTATAGAACTCATTTTCTTTATACTGCCTACAAATCATTTGTTCTAATTAAGAATGCAGACTTGTGTTGCACCCGAAATCTCTTTTCCTTTTCTCTTTTATGTGTTTTAATACTCTGCATAAATGTTGGCTTCCTTGGAAGTCCTTGTGTTGCACCCCCAACATCTTAATTTTCTCAAAAGAAGAATGCAGACTTGTGCCAGAGAACCATGTCATGTGAATTCCCTATGCGTCATAATCCCAATGCATTGCTCCACAACCAATTTGGATATCTCTCGCGGTAATTAACAATCCAAGCTCTTGTGCATTGGACATTTTGACCAGTTGAGAACAGGGAGTGGCAGTGGGGCAAGATTAAATGGCAACCTGCTCTGACCTATTCCAATTGGGAGTGAGTCATGTAATATATTAACAGGAGTTGGAGACTTGGAGTGGAGTTGGTTGTTTGCTCGACTCTGATCCCAGTGCAGTTCCATACTAATGCAGACTACCATATATTTCCCATGATTATATCTATCAGGGGCCAATCAAATGCAGATTCAATTCATTTTAGCCCTCTGATGTAAAAATAGGTCTTATTTTTACTTTTGATCGGGCCGAGCAGAGTGGGAGAAAGAAGGTTAACTAATGCAGCGTTGTAGTTTTTCTTAATTTGATCCAAATACCTACTCCAACCCTTTATTTAATATGAACCATTGTGATTGTAACTTCAGTACAAAAAATTAAATTCTTCAGAATATGACTGAGAAAAAATCCATTTGTGTCACTTTGCATTATTGTATGTTGTGTCCAAATAAGGATCAAATTTATAGGATTTGCTATGTTGTACATGATTCCTTCCCTTCTTCCAAAGTTACAAATATATAGCCCTTTGGCATCATGTTTTGTGAAGTCAATAAACATCGTAAAATTCACAACAATGTATCATTTTGAATGTCACATGTCAAACGAAGCTTGCTTCACTTTCTTCTTGTGCTTCTATCCTGTTATGTAGCCAGAGCAGACTTTTGCACACTGCCATCCTCCAACATTACTATCTCAAAATAAGCAAGAAGCTTTATAAATATAAGAAATTGCTGCATAACTTTACATCATTTACATATGTGAAGACTTTTTGTTTACTTGGATGCACCCGACTGGGTGCATTTAGTTCATACCACGTAGATTGGTTTGACGGGGTGACCAAAACATGCGTTGTCGTGTCGTGTCATTCTCTTAGAAAGCTGTGTTTCACTTTTTTTTTGTGAAGAAACTTGGTGAAGCATTCAACTGTTCTCAGTCTTGTTGGAGATTCATGCTGATGCAAGTCCTAGCATATGTTTTGTTATTTTAATTCTGTTGGTAATTTGAAAAATTTTAGCTTATAAATTTATTCCTTTTTATACTCTGTTGTTATCGAAGCGTTGATTTTGTCAGCTGAAAACCTTTACATACTGAAACTTGGGGAAAAAAATCATATGGAGTGAATCCATTCGAGACGACTGAAAACAAGAAAATTATGTTATGCTGGCTGAAAGGATTACATTAACTGTAAAGTCACCTAAGTTGAAATAAACTAGAACACTACAAACTATGTCACGGTAACAGATGGCTCTCATCATATGATAAATATACATTAGATGTTGAACCAATATATAAAATATGCACCATATAGTATGATTCCAGTTGAAGTTCCAGTGCTGCATATTACTCCTTTGTTAATCTCTGTTTAATTCCATTTTTTCATTCTTTGCAGGAAGCCATATCAAATTTCTATCGTTTTATTTGGAATCTTTTCTACACAGAGTACATTATATTCCCAATAATTTGATCATTCTCTCAACTATTTTGTTTTTTCATTCTTTTGGTGGAATGTAATCTAAAGTATTTTACCTGTATTGGGAATTGTCGAATGTATATTTCATGTCCATTTTGTTTGTATGAAGAGATTCATCATGTTGTGACTTGTGAAACTTCAGCTTGGATGATGAAGTTGTATGATAATATTGTTAATATCAGAAAACTGAGCAGATTTTGTTTGCAATGTTTGGTTTGGCATCACTCCGATGAAACAAGCAGAACATCAGTTTCCCTGCACATTGTTTTATGTGAAATGAAGCCTTAGATGGTATCCTAACAAAGTATAATAAAGACTGTAAGCCATGGGGTTGCTGGCTGAATTGTCATTGCACATGGGGTTGCATGTAAAGACTGCAAGCCAAAGTGCCAAAAACATTATAGTTGTATCTATGCATATGCATAGAAGCGAGTTTAACAGTCAAGACATGAAGACAATCTCAAATCATAAATCTGTAATGGCTTTTTGGGCCTTAAGCTATTTTGAGATTTATATCTATTCAGGAATAGGTAACTTTATTAATGGAATAGATGATTTTCTGTTTAATTGTGTTTTTTGTTATTCTTATTGGGAAACATAATAATAAATGTTAAGTTGTATGATTGACGAAGGATAAAATGTGAATAAGACGTAAAAAATTAATTTGACATGTAGGTTCCATTTATGCATAATAAAAGTTGATGATATATTATTTGATGTGATGACATGTGATTTGACAAGTGGGTCCATTTATATTATTGGAGGAATAACACAATTCCAGCGGGGACTTAGAATACAAATACAAGTTTATTCTCATTTAATTCTGTATAGTTATACCCTCTTATTCTATCTACTCTAAACACTTTTTTTTATATATTTTATGGTTTGTCAACTGTAATACTAATTATTGAAGTATGCTTCACTTTTATCTTGTGCCTCTGTTCTTGGTATCCTGTTATTTAGCCAGAGCAGATTTTTGCATTCTCTACATCCTCCGACAGAACTATCTCAAAATAAATAATTGAAGCTTTATTGCTGCATAACTTTACATCATTTACATCTGAAGCTCCAGTGCTGCATATTACTCCTCCATTATTCTCTGTTTAATGCCATTTTTTCATTCTTTTGCAGGAAGCCATATCAAATTTCTATCGTTTTATTTGGAATCTTTTCTACGTCGAGTACATTATATTCCTGATAATTTGATCATTGCTCGACTATTTTGTATTTTTCAATTTTTTGGTTGAATTGGTGAATTGATTAATTTGATTATATTATACCTGTATTGGGAATTGGTGAGTGTATATCATACCAATAGTATTTAATTCATGACCATTTTGTTTGTATGAAGAGATTCATCTTGTTGCGAAACTTCTGTTCAGGCAACGAAGTTGTAAGGTTGTTAATATCAGAAAACTGAATACTTTGCTAACGAAATGTTATTGCACACGAGATTCCATGTAAGGATTGTGTGTAACCACGCTTTTATGCACATGCATATGCATATAGAATGAGAAACGAATAATAAAGGTCAAGAAAGGTAGCACAAAAAATCCCATGCATGCTCATAACGTGTTTGTTTCCAGTCAAGACAATCCCATTTTTCCCCCTTTTCCCACTTATAGTCATTTTAGGGTGATGATTGTTTTTCTCTCTCACTTTTCTCATTTAAACGTGATGAAGCTCTTGGCATGAGGATAAATATTTGAGGATAAGTTGTCTTAATTTTAGGAGATAAAAGTCTATTAATATTGTTCATATTTACATTTGACAAAATTAAGATAAAAAGTAGAGATAAATGCTATCACAGCCTTTAGGTGGAACAAAATATCATTATTTTTATTTCAAAATTAGGACAATTGTCCGTAGTGTAACCCAATTATTTTTTATACCAAACGGGGATAAACTGTCATCTCACTCACTTATCCTCATAATTATCCTTTATCCTAACACTTATCTCATTGTCAAACCTGCTCTTATAATTGGGTAGAGTTATGTGTTTTAGGTCTAGGGGTGTTGTAATACAGTCTTGTACTATTGTTTACAATTCAATAGTTGTCCAACATTATATAACATTATTAAATGATGTATATAATATAATGTGTGACTACTATAAATGGATCCATACAATTTATTGTTATTTTATTTTTATAAAAATATATAAGTACGTTAATTTTTTTAAAAATCTAGACATGTGTCATTGTGTGGACATTTTTTTTCCTACGTATGAGAATATTCCACCCATCATCCTCAAAACGTGTGAATCCAATCCATGGAAAAGAACATCATTGTCTGTCCATGTTGTGAAAATAACATGAGACATTCTTTCCCAAGAAACTCACTAAAGTCAGATCATTATTTTTTTTTTTGTACCACCACTAGCTAGTGCAGTGATTGAGATGCAACCACTTTGGAGCAAAAATCTCAGGTTTAATCCCTGTTTCTCTCCTGTGGAAAGTTTTATTGCTATGGGTCTCGAGCCCAGTTAGTTTATGTAACCCCTTGTGGGCACTTTTTTATCAAAATATATATATTATTTTTCTTTGTCAAAACATAATTAATGACTCTTATATGCATGGACACTAAAGGGTGTCCACCAAGAAGTCAGAAATGTAGTCTTCCTTCTCACTGGGTTTGTGGTGTTGGCATTTAATAGAGAAATAGATAAATAAAAATAAAAATCCAACACATAGTAGTAGTTAAAATTGGCATGTCAACTTGTCCTTCCTGCTTGGCTTGGGGCTGAAGCTTCTCTTACAGATCAGATTAGTCTAATATCTAGTGTGGTTGATAAAGATACTCATTTAAAATGTGACTCCTATCCATGGAAACGAACACCATCCATATATTCACATGTAGTGAGAATGACATGACTTATTTCCCATGAAACTCACAGGAGAAGGACAAACTCTTTGTTTTTCTTTGTCAAATAATAAAAATGGAAAAATAATATGTAATGACCCTTTTGGATTTTAATACTAAAAGCGCGTTTTAAATCTTTTACCCCCCGTTTGGGGTGACAATCCCCAAACAGCTCAAGAATCCTGTAGATAGGATAAGCCTACTATTCTATGACAGGGCTTATCTATGCCAATATAAAAATACTCCTTTTTAATATTTATCTCTAACACTCTCTGCAATAAAAACTGAAGCAGGGGTAGCATTTAAAAAGTCTATCATGAACCAAACAACAAAAATTTATTTTTCAAAAAAATAAAAATTGTTAATCCCAGTATAACTATCAAGCAAATGTTCACCAAGGGCCCTTAAACTCTCCTGTATACAAGAAATGTAGCATGCTTTCAAAAAAATAAAAATAAACTGCGTTCACCAAGAAACATTCAAGAAATGTTGCTTTCTATTGACTTTGTGCTGTTGACAAGAAAAAATAAAAAAGGGAAAAAAAGTAGCTGCTTTGACATGTCAACTTTTCGCTTCCATTTTGGCTTGGGAAAGCTTCACTTAAATAGCCAAAATATCACTTGCAGCGCTTTTTCCAACCTTATATTCCAGTCCACACACATTTTTTTTAAAATGATATATCTCATCTAATGAAGTTAATGTTTTTATAGAAAAAAATGAAAGATATACTGTAATGAATTGTATAAATGTATTCTATAAAAAAATATGAAAATTTTTATTGAAATATATACTACGTTAAGCGTTAACAAAGCATGAGACTGGATTTGAGACTGAAAAAGATATTGTGTGTAACAACACTCACAAGACATGCTGCACTACTGGTATTTTCCTACGTACGTGTATAAGAAGATTCCACCCATCCTCCTCAAACATGTGAATCCAATCCATTGAAAAAGAACACCATCACTGACCGTCCATGTTGTGAAAATCACATGAGACATTCTTTCCCATGAAATTCACTGAAGAGGGTCAAATCATTGTTTTTCTTTGTCAAAACATTATCTGTAATGATATCTGTAATGACTCTTATGGACAATAAAGGGTGTCCACCAAGAAATCAGAAATGTGGTCTTCCTTCTCACTGGGTATGTGGTGTTGACATAAAATAAAATAATAAATAGTAGTAGTTAATATTGGGCATGTCAACTTTTCCTTCCTGCTTGGCTTGGGACTCGAGCTTCTCTTACAGATAAGATTAGTCCAATATCTAGGGTGGTTGATAATTAAACACACCAGACCGGGGTGGTTAAAAATTAATAATGGTGGGATACCAGATCGAGTTGGACAACTTTTAAAGATTATGTTAAACATCTTTAAACTTCAAATTAAATGATCAATCAAACTAACCAAAACTCCATGTCACGTTCTGTTACAACATCTACAAAATATAATGAATGTCAATTAATTCCCCCACCTCAAATATTATCAAAAGAATTTAAAAAATCCATTAAGAAAATCTTCTTTAAACCTCATGTTCCAATTACATGCCCTTAGCCCCTGTTTAGGTAGCGGAGTAGGAGAGGAATAGAGTAAAATAAGGGTGAATAAATCTAAAAATTTATTTGTTTGTAAGATATATGTGATTATAAATATTATATAATAGATGACGATAAGTAGATATTTTACGTTCACTTGGAATTGTGTTGTTCCATGCAATCTATTCCACCAGTATAAGAGGATTACATGTTAAATCACATGTCATCACCTCATATAAACAGGGGCCCACATGTCAAATCCTTTTTATTCATTTGTTATAAATCTTTATTAACATTATATTCACTTTTTACCTACAACTTATCCATGTTCAACTACCCAAATTGAACTATTATATCCCAAAATAGCATATGTCACTACCCAAATTGAACTATTATATTGTCAGCCTCGGTGAATACGTACTCAATTTCGTGTGATGAACCTCGGGTAAAAGTCCAAAAAGATAAGAAGAAGATTCCTGCCATCCTCATTTACAATGTGATATGGATATCATAGCCACAAGTTTCATGGACGCACGAGATCAGACGAATCAAGAGAAAGGAAAACGTGATCAAACGATTTCGAGACCACTGTAACTCTGGAGACCATAATTCAAATCATAGATCAGAATCATTATTTTTATCTGTCCACATGTTTATATCGATGAGCCCTACAGGAGTAGCTACGAAATTGCTACTAAAATTTTTGGATAAATCTTAGATTGTCTCGAGGGTCAAATCGACGGTCGAAAGTTATTTTTACTATTTTTTAATAATTTTGATTTATAGTAGGATTTCTTTTATGTTATTAGGATTTGAATTTGAATTATGATTCAGTTAAGATACATGTAGAATTCTAGTGATTTCAGATATTTAAATATTTATTGAGATATTAGTTTGTTAAGATTCTCTCCTCTGTAAATGGATTATGTAATCACAAAATTAATTCAGACTTTGATAATATAATTTCGTTTTCTTTATTTTTCCAATTGATTTGTTATTCTTGATGGAAGATCAACTACGGAGAAGCACGTTGTTTTGGTATTCTTTGCAACGTGAAGGTTGATCAAATCCACAAAAGAGCGTATTCTATGCTGCATCACATTGTGAGTCTTATCCATGGAAAAGAACACCATTCTTGTTTGCACATGTAGTGAAAATGATAGGAGAAGATCTTTCCCATGAAACTCACTGGAGAAGGTCAAACTCATTGTTTTTCTTTATTTAAATAATAAAATAAAAATAATATGTAATGACTTTCGATTTGGATACTAAAGCGCGTTCACCAAGAAACAAAGAAATTTAACCTTCCATTGACTCTGTGGTGTTGACAAGAAAAAAATAAAAGGGTAGCTGCATTGACATGTCAACTTGGCTTGGGGTTCAAGCTTCTCTTAACCAGCATAGAAGACCATTGGTAGGTGCCAAACACATGATTTCAATTAATATTTATTTGGTTTGGTTCGGTTGAAAAGTAAATAAATTTTGTGATTTGGGTTTGGTTTCACAAAAAAACAAAAAGAAAATAAAAAAAGAATTAAATTGAATCAAACATAACCAAATATTTCACTACTATGATGATCAAAGCTGATGCAGACTAATCACAAACACTTGATTGATTACTATGTAGCTAGATTCTTAAAAACCACTTCAATTTCTGTGTGAATATACTTTTTTGAAACTCAAATTTTAATTTTTGAAAAACTCTAATTTTAAGTACTTCATTAAAAATCTATGATGTCATGCGACATCCAAAACTGTATGTTAAAAGTATTAATTACATGAGATAAATGAGAACATAAAGATGGTCTGGACATCATAATAAAGTGCTGCTACTCGCTGATGGTGATTATAACCACTGATGAGAACAATAGAGTATGCTCAACTTCTTTAAACTTCAAATTAAAGGATCAATTAGACCAATCAAAACTCACGAAGAATTTAAATGTCACTCTCTTGTGACAATATCTACAAAATATGCCAATGAATTTCCCTGCCTTACATATTTACACAAAAGTAATTAAAAAATCGAGAAAGAATGTCTTCCTTTCAATTCAACTCTGGCCACGACTGGCGCCAAGGTTGTTATTTTCCTTCAACTGAGACAATGGTAATGCTTTAAGGCTCAGGCTCGCCGGGTTTCTCAGAGACAGGTTCACTTGTTCCAATGCATGGAACTGGATCTCCGAAGGGTAGTCCCTAACGCATCCAATCCGTGGCCCGGCCCCTGTAGTCCACTTGCATGACAACTGCTTCCCCAACTGGTAGGACTTCATTCCTTTCATGGAGTTGATTCTGTTTAGAATCACATCAGGTGTAACTGCTACTTCTCTATGCTCTTCATGATCCTCCTCAAACAGATTTCGCTTGTGTGATACGTAATTTGGTTCTGGTGAATGATCGCACTTCGCCATCTCAAATGCATTCAGCTTAGTTGGAACTTCGATCTTGTGAGGTCTTCTTGTCTGGAAGCTATGCGGTTGGTTTTGATCAGTGTTGATTCTTGTTAAGTTGAGTTTGGATGAGTTGCTACTGAGAGTTGATTCTTCGTCTTCATCAGTTGGATTTCTCTGAATGCATTGAACAAGTAGTACAAAGTGAGACATCACTCAAATATTCAACAAACATCAGGAACTTAAAGAAGTGAAGAATCCAACCTTAATGTCTGTAAGATCCACACTGTTCTCATTGAGAAAGTTCAGAAATTCTTGGAAATTCTCTTCAGTTGGTCGATAGTGCCCACTGTGTGGCCACACAGCCTATTCAGACAATAGTGAATGAATTATGGTTAGCCAAAGAATGAATTTCAAATTGCAACAAAAAAAATTAAACTCTAATTTCTAGTACTACCTTTAGGATTCCATTCTCCACAACTAGTCTTCCGGCAGCAGATGTAGCACCACCAGCTAAAAAGCTTGAATGCTGAAATTTGCCTTTCTTCTTCTGCAGGACCCAATGTAGAGAATGTTGAGTTGAATGAGTTATGAGACAAAGCATAGTGTGTATGTTTGTAAAATTTTTACCTGCCCAACATAAAGTTTCTTTGATGTGCTAAGAACAAAGATCCACTTTGACTGTTTTTGGCCTTGGGATGTTGTGTCCATCAGCTCCCCAGTTTGCTTGTAAATCAACTTCCCATCCTCAATTATCACTTCGTAGGCCTCCCTTTCTTTCTGCAACAAAACAAATAAAAAATTTCAATCAGCTTAAGCTGGTAATACATAAATCTAGAAACTCTGAGAATTGTTGGAGACTCACAGGATCAAGATACTTGATGCTTTGTCGCTGAAGTTTTGATCGAGGGCACTGTTCTTCAAGATTTACTTCCTTTCCCTCACCCACATCCAACCTGTAGTGTCAAAATATTATATTCAGTGAATGGGTAGTTAAAACAAATCCGAAAGAAACTCAAGTCCTTATTGATTGATATTGAAGTAATGTTGAATTTTACCAGTAAAAAAAAGGTTGTCTACTGTCACAGTGAAGCCAATGATCATAGTAAAAATGAAGGTTATGCCCATAACGATGGCGTGAATCGATCTGTAAGGATAAAAAAACAGCAATTAGTGCCAAGAGAACATACTCATGTAAAGTCACAAAATAATCAATCCATAACAATACATACTGCTTCAAGCCAGTGCTGCAAAGCTAGCTTTTGAGCTTTATCATCCTTTGATAAGCCCTTCCCCACCTACACAATAATATATTAACAATCTAAATACTGGATAAAACATCTCAAAAAATGAGAACACATTGAGAAGCTGTGATCTACCTTAGCAACTCTGGTCATTGCCCTCGACCAACGAGAGAAGGCTGTCTCAGGCCTGTGATCAAAAAATGACACCGAACTCTGGTTAAGCATTGCGAAATCCAACAGTTTCCACCTGAAAACACACAAAAGCCACCCACTTAATACAACTAAATAAGAAATCAAGATCAGAGAATAAAAATACAACAAACTAAATGAAATTAAGCAAAAAAAAATGTGGGAGAGCTAACCATCGCTGCTCGACAAGAACGGCACAATCCGCTAACTTTCTCCTCGTCCGAAAGCTCTTGTAAACCTTCTGCAACTTCACCGCCGCCTCATGACTTGTTGGGTCCCCTAATTGTGATTTTTGTATTGGTTCTGTCGACAAATCACCCGAGACTTCCAACACGGGTGGTTCTTGAACAATCTCCTTTGGTGAATCCACTTTCATTCTTCCACTCTCCCCACTCTTAAAACTGATTGTTTTCACAAACGTCTTGTCCGAATTTGGCAACGATATTGAGATTGTAGTCTCCATTTGAAATGGATCAGATTCGGTGCTCTTGAAGCTAACCGATCCACCGATTATCATCTTCCCTGAGAGAGTTTTGACAATGGTGGGTTCTGTGTCTTGGCCCTTGAAACTTATGGACCTCGCAACGACTTCATCGACATTCTCTTTTAGAGAGGCGTCGTCTGCTCCCGGAGAGGAGAAAGATTGCCCCATCTGATTAATAAAAAACAGTGCAATCTGTCGAAATGTGGATGGGATTTATATATACTGAGAACCTATATAAACAGAGATGAAAAGGAGATCAGACCACACAGTGTGAGATTTTCTTGATAAAACAGAGATTTTAGAGGAAGATTTGGTGAACCCATTTAAAAGGGAGAGAGAACAAAAAAAAAGAAGTATCTTATATGATTGTTAACTTATTTGGTGCATATAATCTGAGTGTCCAAAGTTCTACATTATGGGGCAAAGATAGCAATCCAAAAGGGAAAAAAAAAAGTGGCTATCCTTCATAACATCTGAAAATTAATCATATAAACCACATCTGACTGAAACAAATGAATTCATGCAACATAAACAACACCCACTTGAATTTATCAGAAAAAAAAACAATTTTAATAAAAACCCATCCCACAAAGAGAGTGAGAGAAGTCACAGAGATCTACAAATATCAACCCATATGGAGCAGAAGCAAATGAGATCAAATTTTATACACAACCCACAGACCCAATCGTCATTTTATTGAAACAAACACAAATAGCAACGAAATAAACAAAACCCACAATTCATATGAAGAAATGCTCACCTTATGCTCAATCCAATAAAAACCCAGATCACATAAAGAGTGAATCTATTCAAAATGATACAGATGTTTGATAAAAAAAACACAACGATAAGAACAATGAAGGATTGGAGATTTGTTGGGAAGGGTGACAGTGAAAACAGGTTGGCTATCCCTCTCTCTAACCTTGTTTGAATTCCTTTTTTTTTCCTTTCAAAGTTTAATAAACGCTTGTAGAGTGGCTTCACAAATCACAAACGCTATTTATAGAGCTTCATTTGGAGGGAGCAGAGTATGTCCCCGCGACCACGTGTTTTGACTGTGGAAAAAAAGTTTATTTTACACGGTTTTAAGTTTTATGTAGGATTATTTAATACGGCAACTGTATCTAAATTAAAAAAAAAAGAAAAAAACTATGTTTCATTTTTTTTATTATAAAGAATGAAAATTAAATTGAATGTAACATTTTATATTTTAACAATACATTTAATCTATTTTACAGCTCCATTTGTAATTTATGGGTTTCTTTTATAGTGCATGATACAAGAAAAAAATTATTCTTTTAAAACAAAAAAATATATATTTTTGTATCTTATGTATAATTCATTTCTTATAAGATGTGAGAGTATACGATTTAATAATAATAATAATAATAATAATAATAATAATGTGTACTGCACTGAGGAGTTAGGATTGCGACATTTTCTTTTAAAAATTTCTCACGTTGATCTCTTTCTCTCTCTTACAACCTTATACGCGGTCTACCAAAGCACCAAATCAACATGCATTATGTTACAAATATATTTGTGTCAATGATGTTTACATGTAAAACTTTTTCATTGTTTTACCCAATGTTTAAAATATCAAATTTGTTGATCAATTTGACCGATTAAACTATTGACCAGTCCAAACTAGTTTGACAGTCAAAATTTAGTGATAAATAATGTCAATCTTAATTAAACTTACAAAAAAAAACATTTGTCTATAGAGGTTTACATTTTTTTTTCTAATTTTGTATAATTAATATATATGTTATGTCGTGAAACCAATGACTTCACTGTTCAATTTTCATTGAATCCATGTTTGAACCGGTGACCCTTACCCTAGTTTTTTTTTTATTATTACATGCAATTAAGAATAAAATGAAAAAAAATAGTATGATGCATGATATGATGTAAAAGATACATAAATCAATGTTTATATTTTAGTCATTTTAAATTGCCAACTGAATCTAATTCAACATATATATAGATGCATCTCTATCACGTATTTATTTAAAAAAAACTTTTGATAGATGGTATTGTCAATCCTTTGTTATTTTTTAATGAAACCACACACTATAACAAGTCATTACACCTTTTGCAACTCTGATTTATCTCTTACAGACCTTGTCAAATTCATGAGAGACCATTCACGCTTGCTCTTGTGGATTCTATACCTATGATTTTATTAATATCATACATGCATCTAATTTCCTGTAACACATCCATCATATAACTAGGTCTTTCTCAGACAAGATTATACAAAGGACATGCTGATAAAAAACCACATTTGTGAGAACAAATATAAAGATATTGGAATTATATCTGGATCCATTGTATCACATCGGATGACCATAATAAAATCATATTATGGTAGACACCTAGATAGTAGAATATTAATTAAGATTTTATCTTAATTAATAGTTAAAGTGAATCTCCCAAATAAAGAAATTAAACAATATTTGTTTGTTAATTAGAAGATTACTAGAGTTTTACGACAAGGCAGACATTATATAATATAGAGATTCTAAGGGATTTTGAGTTGAACATCATGGTGAAATAGTATGCATGAAATGTTCTACCTTGCCAAATCCTATGCAACAGATGACATCAAGGTTTATCAAAGCTATGCCATCAAAATCTTGACAAAGTATCCCGAGCATCAAATTAGGTAGACAAGATTTTTTTTATATACATATATGGAACCAAATTCCAGTCAACAAAACCTAGCCAAGCTTTTGGACTTATAATATAAGTTTTCAATATCGCATCGGGTGAGTATATATAACGTCATTGTTAATGTCAATTAAATTGTCCTCTACATTAGGGAGTGGCTACATTATAAGCCACTCTTTAATCTCTCTTTCAAAAGATTTTCAAAGGTTGAGTGTGAAAAATGGACTGATATAACATCACTTATTTTGTTGGGAAAGCGATCGCATAAGCCAACAACAAACACGTATTCAAATACAAGTACGAAATACCACATCACACGAGCAACACAAATATATATGATTCAACCTAAACTTACATCCACGGAACAAAAACAGATAATCCACTTTGATAATTGAGATACATTAAGAGACTTACAAGCTTTATTTGCATATATGGGGTTTATTGGGTATGAACCAAAGAATGAAAATAACAAATGATGAAACTTCATTGAACTTTGATGTTTGACATTTTAAATTGATCTAAATGTGCATAACTGCATATATGATAAAATCTAAATGTCACATGTAAAATTGACCTCAAATTTGTCTGATGAAAAATATAGAAACTACCCAATGTTTACTCTCACGATATCATAAACAATTGTACAAAAATGTGGTTTTTCATAAGCAGTGACACTAACCAGTAGATAAACCAGAATTTTCTTCACTTCAGATTGAGCTTCAAATAAGTGAAAAGTGTTAGTTAGTTTATTTCATTTAATTCAATAATGTAATTTTACACATCCAGTGAAGAAACATAAACTGCAACGTATCTGATATTTCCTGGCCGGGCACCACGAAATCATATTTATAGTCTAAGTAAAAAGTCAATCAATTGAGAGTGATTTGTTTCTTAATATTTTATTTGGAGTGTAATAACAAGCCTATTGAAAGATCATGGAAAGTCCTTTTGGAGAAAATCAAGAAATGTGGGGTTGAGGTGCACTGGGAAGCTGTGGATATTATTGTTTCACAGTTCCATTAATGGTTTTTTTTTTTTCAATTTTTGGAAGAAATGGAGAAGGTGCAAGTTTCTTTGGTTCTGTGAAAAATATTATACAGTTATTTAGATAATGTGTTTGGTTGACCACTGAACATATGTGCTTATTAGAAGAGTATTTTGATCCATTTTATAAGCATTGAATGTTATTTGATGTTTGGTTAAAAACTTAAAAATTTACTTATTTTTTTATTTATAAAAATGAAAGACATTTTGGTTTGGTGATTAAAATACATGTACTACATCATTGCAATTTAATTATTTAGGAGAACCAAATAGAAGCCTCTACATATTTAAAAATAAATAAATGAGACATATATCTATTTATGCCGTGTAAAATATGCAATCTACATCAACCATGTTTGAAAACTTGGTAACCACATACATCCATAGCATGAAAGAATTGAATATTTCACAAACATAACATTTTCGTGTTAAGAGTTGCATATCATATCTTGTTACAATAAAAATTGGAAATTTTTTGAAAATAACCCTCCTAAAAAACAAAATTTCAAATTTAACTCCGAGACCAAACTATTAGCAAAATTGGCCTTGAATCCAGTTTGATCCTGGTCAACACGTCACGTTGACGCGCTGAATGGGCGGGGATGCGCCACGAACGAGACGTGATCAGGTATCACATCTCCACCGTTTTGAACACGCGCGAGCAGATGCGCGGGTTCATGCATGTGTCTCCCACAGGGGGAGACATGATAGTGGGTCACGTCTCCCCCTTGGGAAACATGCAGCGCGCATGGATCCGCACGCGCGCGTGTGCTGGCGGGCGTTTGATTAATTTAAAAAAAGTTTAAATTAATTTTTTATAAAATTAACCAAGTCATATAGTGAAAATTAAAATTGATTCAATAAAACTTAATTTTAATTTAAAATTAATATTAAGTTTAAAATTTTAAATTCAAATTAAATTTTAAATTTAATATTAAAATAATATTTAAAATTTGATTTGATAAAACAACTATTTATAAAATAAATTAGCAAGTGGACAAAACAATTTATAAAAATTTAATTTTATAAGAATCATTTATATTAAAAACAAATGTAGTCATCGGACCAGACTGTGTTTTTTTTTTTTTTTGCTTGGTGACCACTGTGTTTTGGTCCCACTATAACACTCATCCCACAATTGCAATATACATTCGTTTCTTAGATAACTTATATATAATACTAATTTTACTGTACAAATGACAAATGAAGTTTATATTGTTTAGACTGCAAAAGTATATAATGGTATCGAAGTGTCAATGTACAGTCAAATGATGTTATTTTTAACATTAAATACTAAATTGGGAAGAAACATCATAATTAATAAGTCACATTAAGAAAGTGTATACATATATATTATCTTGGGCTTAGAAGTAAGCAAAATAGAATTTTTACCAAGTAATATCAAGATGATTTTATAAACTCGATTTCTTCAAGTATAATAAATCGATATTGTAATATCCAAAAGAAAAATATAATAGAATGCAGTTCAAAGACAAGGTGTAACAAAAAATTTAAAAATAAATCGATATTCTAATATCCAAAATTATTAAGGTCTCTGTTCTAAAAGAATTTGACTTTGATACATATTATAACATTATATATCATTTAAATTTAGTTATCTTAAATGTCAAATCATAGTAAATAAAATATAAATTACCGTGATTTTAAATCCACATGATTAGAAAGAGTCACGTATGATGAAAAAGGGGAATCGACGTGGAAAGAAAAAGTTAAAAAAAACGAACCCAAAAAAAACTAAATAAAAATCTGATTTGGGATAATGTTACATACAAGTATACAACTCCCTTTTCTGACCCAAATTACAGTTTACATATGTTTTAAATTTTTTAGAAATAGTGTACCTCACATAATAAGGTAGATGCTATTATAAAAAAATGAAACACGTGCTCCAATGAATTGCATTTGATGCATTTATAGAATGTGAAAAAAATTATTAAAGTATATACCTTGTTAATATGTGTATGCTCTGATAAATTTTTATAGATGCATATTAAACTAGAATTGTGACTAAAAAAACAGTATGTAATAGCACTCTTAGAGAAACTCTCGCCTCTCCTCCCCCCCCCCCCCCCTCAAAAGAAAATCACATCTGAAACTTTACCAAAATAAAATTGCGTGAGTTAATAAAATGCATATTCAATACGAAATATATACATGAAATAAAAGTCCAAAAAAATCTAAATCATGGTCCCAAAAAATAATTAGAATAAAATTTCTATTTAATTTGAAGTTTGACAAGTCATATTTTGAGACCATGGACCTAGTTATAAATATGGAAATATGAATCTGAGATATGTTTATAACACATATAGGGATATAGTTCTTAAACTGGTAGAAACTGGGGGTGGAACTTCAACTATCCCAAAAAAAGGACAAAATTGATTGTTTTTGTTAGAGACCTAGTTATAAATATAAGGGACTTGTTTTAGAAAATATTAGAACCTGGGTGGTTATATATGCTAGTTGAATTTGTCCTTAAATGAATAACAGGAAGATATTCCTTAAAAATTACGACAGTGCCTACAATTTTTTGGGTATGGATGAATGAATGAATAATAGGAAGGTGTTTCTTAAAAAATTAACACACCCACAACATTAAGAATTGTGCCATCTTAGATGAAAACTGTTGTCCGTATCATCATGCTTACGATATTGGAGTATAATAAGATACTAGTCTAAAACACGCGCTAATGCGTGTGTTAATTATTAATAACATATACGTAATGATTAGTGACATAAAAATATTTATTTTAAAAAAGGAAAAGTTTTTAAAAATAAACTCATAATTTTCAAAACGAGTCATTATGTTATTTAACCCTTTGTAATGAAAATAAATAGTAGTAGTTATATCTTAATTTAATTATAACATGACTATATAAGTTCACAAATTACAAATTATAAAAGCAAATTATATTTCAATAGAAAGTCAATTGAAAAAGTTTACAAATGACTTGTTAATAAAAAAATAATGGAGATGGTTTATAAAGCATTCATCAAACCAGCCTATATAAGTTGTATATACATGAAAAATAAAATTCCTATAAACAAAATATGAAAAATAAAATCCCTATACATAAGCAATATATACAAAAAATATATGAGCAATACATACAAAAAATATGAAAACTAAAATCCCTTGGTGAGAGTTAATAAATGCATTTATAATATGACAAATGAAATTTATTTTATTTTTTAGACTTTAAAGAACATGATGATATCAAAGTGTCAGAGGCATAAACAAATTATGTTAGTTTTGACATAAATGACTAAATTGTGGAGTATGTCCTAATTCATAAGCTATATTAAAAAAGCGTATGCATCCATATTATCTTGGGCTCATATCAGGGGCGGACCCATGGGTTGGCCGGGCTGGGCCGGGCTGTAGCCCGACCCAGATTTTGTGAAAAAAGCCCCAAATAGCAGTCCAGCTCAGTTTTATTAGAAAACCCCCAATAAAGCCCAACCTATATTTTGTTCAAAAACCCCAAATCACTGGTTCAACCCAGTTTTTTTTAAAAAACCCCAAAACAACTTGCCATATAAACTTTAATTTACTATAATTGAGCATCTTTTTTTTAAACATATTTTACAACTGTCAATGAATAAATTACCCCCTTCACCAAACACCAAATAGTATGTAATAAATTTCGTTTTATTTGTAAATTCTTTAATTCTTTTGATTTATTCTTTATTTTGTAGATGTGTTTAGATATTTCATATTTTGACAATGTTTTGTGAATTGAATAAATCATCATCGCTTATGTTGGTCGTTTGGAGAATTGGAGTTTCCGGTTCAATCTTTCATTAAGTTTTAAATTTATTAGATTTATTAGAATTTTTTGTTAGGGTCAGTCTTTGTTGTTCACTTTTATGTTTTATTGACATTTATTTTATTCCAAATAAATGATGAATTATTCTTGATTATCTTGATGTCTAATAAGAAAACTAAATTAAAACTTTTAAAACTGAGTTTGCATTTGTGATTTGTTTTTGTTTTTTTATATAACATTTTATTTGATTTTTTTTTTTGGAATATCTTTTTTATGTAAGTTATAATTTTAGATGGATTTTAAGTGGAGGATTGTATTTCACTAAAAGAAAACGAAGAAAATAAGGGAGAGAAGTTGTTTTTTATATATATAACATTTGAACTTTTGTATTAATGAACTTATTTTGTTTTATTTAATCTTTTGATAAATTTATTTTATTTCAAGTGCATCATATGATACCAAAAAAAATTGATATTTTTATCAAGAATTTTTTTTTATACGAAAAGATTAATTCAGCCCACCCAGAAAAAGTGTCCTAGATCTGCCCATGGCTCATATTTAAATAAAACATAATTTTACCAACTAACGTCATATATAAACTTTATGAGTTTAAATGATTAGACTAAAATATTTATTTATAATTTTATGGGTATCTTAATTATTTAAAAAAAATTTATATAAGATTTGAAATTCGACAAGTCATATTTTGAGACCACAAATCTTGTTAAAAATATGGAAATCTGAATCAATGATGTTTTTATAACACAAATAGGGGTCTGGTTATGAAACTGGTAAAAATTGAGGGCGGAACTTTAAATATTTGAGATTTTGAATATTGGAGGGACCTGATCATAAATATTTGAGACTTTCGGGACCTATCTGAAAATAACCAAGGAAGTTGACAAAATTGGCCCTTTTTTTAGGGATCTAGTTATAAATATCATACACCTGGGGGCTGATCTGTAAATAACCCAGCTTGTCCTCGTTCAGCAGGTAGGTCGAAAACTTTTGTCTTATTGTGTTGCTTTTAGGGAATCGTCGTGGAAGGAAGCACAGGACAACCCCTGTTATCCTTATAACTCTCTATAAACATAACTAAAAGTTAAATCAACCCCTTAGTTAAATAACTACGGACAAGATTAGAATATTTCTAAAATATTTCATTAGACAAATCAGGCCAAATGCAATAATACAAATCCTTCTAAACTATCAAACATACAAATAACCACTACCAATTCCGTATTTACCCCTGCATATTAGTAATACCATCAGCGATGAGGGTGAACAGAGGCATCGCGTGAAGAAAACGAATAAAAGGGATAGAGGGGGTTGTTAGGTTTAAGGTTCTCTTGTTAGTGATTGATTGGGGGAGTATATGAATGTTACTTTATACATTATGTTACATTCTGTTATTCTTAGGTACCGTTTGACAATTGTTCAGAAGTACCTTTGAACGACTTCTCCTTCTCCATTAGACAAATCAAGCCAAATGCAATAATACAAATCCTTCTAAACTATCAAACATACAAATAACCACTGCAAATTCCGTATTTACCCCTGCATATCAGCAATACCATCAGCGATGAGGGTGAACATAGGCATCGCATGAAGAAAACGAATAAAAGGGATAGAGGGGGTTGTTAGGTTTAACGTTCTCTTGTTAGTGATTGATTGGGGGAGTATATGAATGTTACTTTATACACTATGTTACATTCTGTTATCCTTAGGTTAACTTAACTGACAGAAAGATATATTTGAATTTTAGTTATGTTTCTAAGGAGTTATTTAAATTTTGAAAAAAAAAAATAGGGGACTATCTGGATTTTCATAAGATTGTGTGTGTGTGTGTGTGTGTTGGGGGGGGGGGTGATTTATATGCAATTATATATAAATGCGGCTACCACAATACGAACCTGTATAAAATAATTGACATTTATTTATATTTTTATTTTTTGGTTGTAGAAGGAATGGAAGTTCCACTTTATTCACCTCCAACAACATGGGCTTGGTAAATCTAACTGGGTCTAGAAAAGAGCATGTGAAATATATTGTTGTCATATTGACATGCAAGTAGATAATCAGCTGGTTTGTTGGTTGTTCTCTATAAAACTGAGAAAAATTAAGAGAAATGTTAGGGAGCATGCAATTCCAATAAATTTTGAATTTTTTTAAAAGATATATATAATAGATATTAGATAAATAAATTAAATATCCTTTGTATTTGTATTTGTGTTTTTGGTATGTATTTCACCTTCATTCATGTACAATAATAAAACTACATTATGATGATCAATAGTATAATGAGAAAACTTTCGTTGGTGGGTATAAGTTAATAGAAACACTAAGGACCATTGGAATTACGAAAATACCAGAGATCATTAGCAATTCATGTGTCCATATATATATATACTCATGGATTGATGGGGAATGAGTTATAGAAAAATTAAAGGTAATTGAAAATTCATGTATCCATGCATAATTTATAGATTAATAGAATAAGTTATGAAAATACTAATGGTATTTGATAAGAATATCAAAATTTAAATGCTAATGATGAAGTCTATATGAGATTAGGTCACAAGTCATAATCGCACACTTATATATTTACAACCTCTGTGAAAAATTCCTACACTACTCTCACTTGGCTTGATAGTTTTTTAGTTATTTTGACACACCACTCACATTGGTATCATAGAACAAAGTAGATAATATTTTATGTTATTTATTATTAAAAATTCATTATGTTTTTTTTTTATAAATCAAAATTATATAAAAAAAAAGGGATCCAATGTGGATGTAGATGATTCAAGGTACACAAGTCGATAGGGGTAAATTATATTCTACTATTTACAAGATTTCAATTAAAGATGAACGGTTAAAAGATGTGGGGCTCATGAAAAGACATCGATAGGGGTAAAAAATATGAACGGTTAAAAGATGCGGGGATCATGAAAAGGTGAATGGAAAGAATAAGAAAAAAGGTTTTTTTATTTTTATGTCCCATAAACAATATGATTTAATGATCGATTCCTCACTTTTTCATATTTTTATTTTAGTTTTTAAATTTTTTGTTTTAGTTCTTAGGAGGGACTTATCCCTAAATTACTTAGTTTTCTTTTTAGTCACTGGGAGGGATTAAAAAGGAACATATCCTTTAAATCTGGAAACTTACATCAAAGTGTGAAGAAGTGAGGGATCAATTCCTAAATAAATATGTTTACGGATACTTAAAACTAAAAAACCAAAAAAAAAGTGAGACATGTGTTGGGATTTTTTTACAGTCCATTTTTTTATATATTACATGGCAACACAAAGAAAAATATATATATACAGCAAGATAATAATACGAAAAACAACAGCAGAGATCAAGACCTACTGTTCTACACCTAAATGGCCTCATGTATTTATAGAAAATCTATATTAAAAAGACTTAAAGATATATATATAGCTAGCTTGCCAGCAAGCCATGCAGCAATTGATGTGAGACTATTAACAAGTGAGGCAGATGGAATAGCTGTAGGTCAACCAAACTTAGACTGACAAAATTAAATGAGTTTTCCAATCTGTCATGTAGGTGTTATATGTCCCCAGATTCGTCCACCGTCAACCCTTCCAACTGTGACATTTATCAGATCTCCCATGCACGGTATCGACCGTACGACATGCATACGTATCACAAGTATTCAAATGTCTGAGTGACACGTTCCGTACTACTGCATGCACCCTCTACACCCTACCCAGTACGACCGACCACATGGATTCTTCCGGTCTGGATCCAATCAAGCCTCGTAGTGGTACTATTAGTATCATGAGCTGCACATCTTATAAATTAGATTGTACTGAAAGTGATTGCAAGTATTCAATAATTGTGTCATAAGCTGTGCATGTAGTTCAATATTGATGATGTTGATGGTACTTAGTTCTTAATCCGCGCTTGAGTGTAGTGTTCCTTATACAGTATCAATAATTGAGGAAGATTTGAGGTGGTGATAAAAAAAAATAACACATGCTCCATGGAACAAACCATATATTTCTAGGTGCAAAATTGCATATGAAGATGGGGTATAACAACTCCTTTAAAATAATATAATTTCTATGCAATATAATATATATAGATAGACACGGGAGCAGTTATAGCCACCCATAAGTTCGACAGACATAGACAATATCTTTTGTGTTTAAATTGATTCGACATGGATGTCGAACATGAACCAGAAATCTAACATTAGTCTCATTCTAGTTCTAGTTCGATATAGACAATGTCTTTTGTGTTTAAAATGGTTTGACATTTATCATGTCGATCAGGAATCAGTAATCTTAGTTTGTTCTCGTTCAACATAGATGATGTCTTTCGTGTTTAAGTTTATTCAACATAGATCATGTCGAACTAGAATCAGAAGGTTGTACTTCAATTTTTGATATGCGATCAATGTAGTTATTGTCAACAAATTGATACCAGATCGACTCTTACATTGACGACCTGGACTTACTTTTATGATAAAATATATTAAAACATTTGATGTAATCAAATCTAATTGAATTTTAATGTTTGTGATTCAATTTATCTCATGAATCTAGAAAATAAAAATGAAATATACATTGTTGATATATTACAACCAATTATTCGTCCAACAGTTTACACCCAACTCAATCCCAAATTGAACCGATAAGAGTGGAGTTGATATGGATCACAAAAAAGACTCATGGAACTTCGAAATGTGAGTATTGATTATAAGATATGGATAACTAGTTAGAGTTTGATTTGATTCGGTTTTTTGAATTGTGAAACAAATTTTAAGATGATAAAGATCGTTTATTAATTTTTCAACCCATAACCGAACCAAATCGAATAAATATTAACTCAAACTAAGAAAAATCAGTTTAGATCGATTCAGATCTGGTTTAACCAACCCAAGT
This sequence comes from Acorus calamus, assembly GCA_030737845.1. Taxonomy (NCBI): domain Eukaryota; kingdom Viridiplantae; phylum Streptophyta; class Magnoliopsida; order Acorales; family Acoraceae; genus Acorus; species Acorus calamus. The sequence continues at coordinate 21,478,926 of CM060879.1, read as the reverse complement.
TGCACATCAAATTGTAGCAATGCTCACACAACCTACAAATAGTCTAGGATTTTCACATTCTACATGCACATTGTCATCTGTTGAACAAGTGTTACAGAGCACACTTAACTTCTGTCAACAGTATACAGACCTCATATATTGAGGCAGTGTGTTTGAGATTTGATTGGACACTTGTAGCTGCCCCTTGACTCTCATGAAAATGTAGTCACACAAAATATTGAATGAACTTACATCAAAGGTTGAACAAGAGAGTTATCTGAATGTTTAACTTCTTTATACTTCAAATTGAAGGGTCAATGAGACCAATCAAAATTCATGAACAAATTCCCTGTTACACTGTTACATTTACAAAATGAATGCCAATGAAATTCCCTACCTTACATATTTACTCCAAAGAATTTTAAAATCCAGTAAGGAAGTCTCCTTTGTTTCAACACCGGCCACGGCTTGCGCCAAAGCTGCTTTTTTCCTTCAACAAAGACATTGGTAATGCTTTAGGTCTCGGGCTCACATAATTTCTCGGTGAGGACCGCCCCATGCTTCTCGGAGACAGGTTCACTTGTTCCAATGCGCGGAACTGGAGCTCCGAAGGGTAGTCCCTAACGCACCCAATCCGTGGCCCGGCCCCTGTAGTCCACTTGCATGATAACTGCTTCCCCAACTGGTAGGACTTCATTCCTTTCATGGAATTGATCCTGTTTAGAATAGCATCGGGTGTAACTGCTCCTTCTCCTATCTCTTCATGATCCTCCTCAAAAAGATTTCGCTTGTGGGATACATAATTTGGTTCTGGTGTATGACCAGACTCTGACCTCTCAAATGCATTCAGCTTATTCGGAACTTCGATCTTGCAAGGTCTTCTTCTCTGGAAGCTATGCGATTGGTTTTGATCAGTGTCTAATCTTGTTAAATCGAGTTCAGATAAGTTGCTACTGAGAATGGGTTCTTCGTCTTCTTCAGTTGGATTTCTCTGAATGCATTGAACAAGTAGTACAAAGTGAGATAACCACTATTGCCTTCAACAAATATCAGGAACTTAAAGAAGTGAAGAATCTGACCTTAATGTCTGTGAGATCCACATTGTTCTCATTGAGAAAGTTCATAAACTCTTGGAAATTCACTTCAGTTGGTCGATAGTGCCCACTGTGTGGCCACACAGCCTATTCAGACAATAGTGAATGAATTATGATTAGCCAAAGAATGAATTTCAAATTGCGGCCGAAAAAATTAAACTCTAATTTCTAGTACTACCTTTAGGACTCCGTTCTCCACAACTAGTCTTCCAGCAGCAGATGTAGCACCACCGGCTAAAAAGCTTGAATGCTGAAATTTGCCTTTCTTCTTCTGCAGGACCCAATGTAGAGAATGTTGAGTTGAATGAGTTATGAGATAAAGCATAGTATGTATGTTTGTAAAATTTTTACCTGCCCGACATAAAGTTTCTTAGATGTGCTAAGAACGAAGATCCACTTTGACTGTTTTTGGCTTTGGGATGTTGTGTCCATCAGCTCCCCAGTTTGTTTGTAAATCAACTTCCCATCCTCAACTATCACTTCATAGACCTCTCTTTCTTTCTGCAACCGAAAAAAAAAAAAACCACTTCAATAAGCTTATGTTTAACATACGTCTAGAAACTCTTCGAGAATTGTTGGAGACTCACAGGACCAAGATACTTGATGCACTGTTGCTGAAGCTTTGATCGAGAGCACTCTTTTGCAAGATTGACCTCCTTGCCCTCACCCACATCCAACCTGCAATGTCAAGATATTTTGTTCAGTTGAATGAATAATTTTGCATAAAACTTAAAGACTTTGTTGAGTGATACTGATATTGAAGTTACCAGTAAAAGAAAGGTTGTCTACTCTCACAGTGAAGCCAATTATCATAGTAAAAATGAAGGTTATGTCCATAACGATGGCGTGGATCGATCTGTATGGGGAAAGACAACAATTAGTGCCAGAAGAACATACTCATACATAAAGTCACAGTGTGATCAATTAACATCAAGACATACCGCTTCAAGCCAGTGCTGCAAAGCCAGCTTTCGAGCTTTCTCATCCTTTGATAAGCCCTTCCCAACCTACACAAGAAAAGATTAACACCCTATAAATACTGGATAAACATCTCATGAAAAGAAGAAAACATTGAGAAGCTCTGATCTACCTTAGCAGCTCTGGTCATTGCCCTCGACCAACGAGAGAAGGCCGTCTCAGGCCTGTGAATATCAAAAAATGACACCGAACTCTGGTTAAGCATCGCGAAATCCAACAGTTTCCACCTGAAAACACACATTTACACAAAAAGCTACCCACTTAATACAAAACTGAACAATAAATCAATATCAGAGAAATAAATATACAACCAATTACATGAAATTAAGCCAATAATATAAAAAATGCAAGAGCTAACCATTGCTGCTCAACAAGAACGGCACAATCCGCTAGCTTCCTCCTCGTCCGAAAGCTCTTGTAAACCTTCTGCAACTTCACCGCCGCCTCATGACTTGTTGGGTCCCCTAATTGTGATTTTCGTATTGGTTCTGTCATCAAATCACCCGAGGCTTCCAACACGGGTGGTTCTCGAACAATCACCTTTGGTGAATCCACTTTCATTCTTCCACTCTCCATCCTCTTGAAACTGATTGATTTCACAAACATCTCGTCCGAATTTGGCAATGATCTCGAGATCATAGACTCCACTTGAAATGGATCGGATTCGGTGCTCTTGAAGCTAACTGATCCGCCGATGAGCATCTTCCCTGAGAGAGATTTGAGGATGGTGGGCTCAGAGTCTCGGCCCTTGAAACTGATCGATTGGATGGTTGTCTGCGCATCGTCGCCCTTGAAACTTATGGACCTCACAACGAATGTCTTGACATGAGCCATCTCATAAATCGAAAACAGGGTAATCTATCCAAATGTGAATGGGATTTATAGACTGAGAACCTGTATAAACATAGATCAAAAGGAGAGAGAACAAAATGTGAGATTTTCTGCTGAGACAATCATTTGACAGAGATTTGAAGAGGAAGCTTTGGAACCCATTTTAGAAGGGAGAGTGAACTAAAAAATAACAGAAATCTTATATGATTTAGAACTTATATGGGGTAAAATAATCTTAATGTCTGCACTATAGGGAAAAAGAAGGACACCAAAAGGGGAATAAAATATGGGCAATACATATCAAAAACACCCTTCATAACATCTGAAAATCAATCACACAAACAACATCTGACTGAAGAAGAAAAAAAGAATAATTCATTGAAGATAAACAACACCCACTTGAATTATCTGGAAAAAAAACAATTTTAATAAAAACCCAACCCTCAATGAGAGAGACCCATAATATCTCCCTCAATGAAAACATAAACCCATATGGAGCACAAACAAAAGAAATCAAATTTTGAACAAAATCCACAGACCCACTTGTCGTCTCATTCAAACAAACACAAATGAAATAAACAAAACCCACTAATCAAATCAAGAAATACTCACCCTGTGCTCAATCCAATGAAGACCCAGATCACAGAAAGATTGAATCTGTTCAAAATGTTGGAGATAGTTGAAAAAGAACAACAACGATAACAACAATAAAGGATTGAAGGTTGGGTTGGTGTTGTTTGTAGGGAGGGTGAGAGTGAAAACAGGTTGGCTCTCCCTCTCCTCAACCTTCTTTGGTTTCCAGTTTTTTTTTTTTCAAAGTTCAATGAACGTTAGAGTGGCTTGGCCAACTGTATTTATAGAGAGATTTCCATTGGAGGGAGAAGGGGAGGCCTCCGACCACGTGTTTTGACTCGGTGAAAAATTGTTTTGTCTCACACGCTGTTGAGAGAGAGAGAGAGAGAGATGTACATCCCCTGTTGTAATAATGTTATTTTATTGGGAAATATCCATGTAACCCCCTCTAAATTGTTGATCTCTTGACTTTTTTTTTAAATACATATGATTCTATGAAAACACATGGGTGAATCCAAATACACTTTTAAGTTAAATTTTTATTGACTGATGAAAAATTTTCAGCGAATAATCTGTTTGATTAACCTTAACAGAAAACACAACATACCAAAAATCTCTTATAATGTGTTCAAAATACGAAAAATTATTTGTAAATGATAATTTTATCCTTTTGTATAGGGTTTTATAATCTATTCGGATGAGTAAAATCATCATTTACAGTAAATTTTTCGCATCTAACATATTTAGGGGGTTTTTGTATACTGTATTTTCCGTTAAGGTTAACCAAACGAAATATTTATAAAATATTCATCATTTGTCAATGAAAGTTAATTTAAGGGTTATTTGGATATACATTGTTGTTTGGACTTCAGAAAAAATCAGGGGGTTATATAGATTTCAGACAATTTACAAGGGGTTATTTGAATTTTTCGTGATTTTTAGCAGGATTTATTAATGCCTTGGGTTTTGAATTGTTTTTTGGTTTATATGTGGATAACTCTATTCCAACATTTTCCCTCTCGTTGAACACATTTTGAATGTTCTCTCTCTCAACCAATTAACGCGGCAAGAGCCACCAAAATAAGTCAAATTAAAATGTGTAATTTGGAAGAGAAATATGTTGGGAGTGTTACAAGGGATACATTATCTCAATGATCTCCCTTGATTAGGTGGTATTAGATTTTGAATTTGTACTGTTTGTTTCAGATTTTACATTTGATTTAGTTTGGTAGGAACTTCTGAATTTTTAATATTTCTTTTAGATTTTTAATTAAATTATGCTATCCGGCCTATTTTAAAGAGAAAAAAAAATAAAAGAAAGAAAGAAAGTAAGAAAAAGAGGATCAAGAGGGGGGCGATTAGGGACGACACCAGTAGATGAAGGAGCCAATTATGGGAGGAGGAAGGCAGCGGAAGGAGGGAAGAGCAAAAGAAAGAGAGGCTGAGGAGCTTTCACTGCCTGTCATCGCCCTCCTATGCTCTCACTCTCTCTCTACACCTCACTGCCGCCCCACCCAATGCCTCTTGCTACTCTCTGTATGAATTGTAATGATTACTCCTGTACTGTTTATGGTTCTCCGTACAGCCTCATACATATATGTATATGATATAGTAACTTTTAAAACAAAAAAATCAAAAAACAATATGTGACATTCAAACATACAAAAAATTTTATATCGGCATGTATTGTTTGGATGGACGACACGCGTCTATTAAAATACATTAATGAGTTTTATTTCAATGATTTTTTAATTAACGAAATATTTTTTAACTCTTTATTGAACATATGTCGTCCATCCAAACATGTACATTCTGATATGAAAATTTTATAGCAAACATATTTGTTAAGTAAATTAAAGTCATTTTGTGAATCCTATGCATTAATTTTATGCTTGCATTCATTAATGCAATTTCCTAAAGTATATCCAAACTATAAGTTTCGTAGAGTTGGACTCTTCTTGTCCCGTCCGTGGCAAAATTTTGAATTTTGAGTTGAAAAAACATGGTGGACTATTCTACATGGAATGTCAAACTTTACCAAATCTTATGTAAGATGTGACATCAGAGTATTCATCAAAACAATGGTATCAAAACCTTACCAATAAATTTCCAACATTTAAATTAAGGACTACAATATACAAAACTTAAAACTTGTTTATTTTTAGGGATTTTTAGTTTCAAGTCCCTATAAACATGTCTAATTAGGGATCGGTCTCTTACTTCTTCATATTTTTTTGGACTAATCACTAAATAACATAGTTTACAGGGACTCAAAAATAAATCACATTTCACAAATTAACGGTGTATGAACGGACGTTTGACTGAGGGACTAAAAACCAAATAGACAGTTGAATATGTGGACTAAAAAAAGAAATATGAAGAAGTGAAGAACCGAACATGTTTATAAGGACTTAAAAATAAAAATCCTTTTTTTTTATGAAGTTGACATAAATTCTATTAAGTAAAATCAATCACATTGAAAATGGAAACCATGTGAATCTGTCATTCCACTTATGACTTATCCACAAATATTAGACACTAACCATTTCAACATTCTTGTTTGTACACAGATCATTCCCTCCAACAACCAACCTTTTTGAACTACTCATAAAACCAGGTTTTCGATTTCATTCACATGATGAACATTTTTTTATTGTCCTCATGGAAAATCAGATTGAGAAAATTATACTTTCAATGACTATTATACTTTCAAAGGTGAAAGTCAATGAAAGACTTTTAGTGGTGGTTTATGTATAATTAATGACTCGGTTATCTATTATTTAAGCTGAAGAAACACGGGTTACATGAAATATTGAAATATTATATTGAAAATTAAACAGATTAATATACCTAAGTCACTTGTTTGTCATCGATTTCTGTTGGAAAGTGGAACAAGAGTTTTTTTTTTTTTTTTGTTGGAGAAGTGTATATAAATTTGCTTTTTATTTTAATTTTTCCTGATTAATCATAATGAAGATCCTCTTTACATCGAGGTTTTTTTCGATGAAAAGGGATACCTCCACGAACATGCTAAGAGGTAGTTTGAGGTCTTTCGGTACATTGTCCATTTTAACCATTTCATATATGTTTTAAAGTTTTTAGGGGCTAGAGGTTTAGCATTGTAGGTCTTTATTTGTACAGTTTAGGAGTATTTTTAGGCCTTAATTTGCTTCTCTAATTTCATGCAGAAAAAACTTATCAAACATAAGCCAAAATCCCTTCACACAATATCTTTCAATCATCGTAACATTGTTTAAAAATTAAACCCTCCACTTCACTGGAAAAATTATTAGGTTAATTAAAGTTCATCAGTTCAACCATGACATCATCATTACATGATAAGTATGTTAATTATTATTAATAATAATTTTTTATATAAAAATGAAATATTGTGTAAAATTTTATTTAAAAATATCAAGGTTAAACATAAATATTTTTAAAGCGTATATAGATCATCACAATAATATCTAATGGCATGAATTGGGTATATAAAAAATAAATTTTTAGTTAATTCAGTATTTAAGCAAATAACTAATCATATTTTTTGTATAATAAGTCAGCGTATATTATTTTTTTTATTTTTTTTATATCGAAGGGATCTTCTGTGGCTGATCTTATGGTCAAGCTAGAAAGACTACTTTAGCTTGTTTGCCTTGGTCCATAGAAAATTATTTCGAATAATCGCCAACAAAGAGGTGGATAAGTTAGCGCCAAAACTAGATCCCAAGTTCTACCTTAACACAGGTAATTCTTGAATCGTTGTGTTATAGCCATTAGGGGCCGTGGGGACTGAAATCATGTATTTTTTTTAGGGGAAAATCCAAATAACCTCCTGTAAGCTGTCTGAAATTCATATAACCCCCTGACTTTTTCTAAAATCATAAAACCCCCTAAAAACATATATGTAAATCCAAATAGTCTTTGGGTTAAATTTTCATTGACATATTATGATTATTCTGTGAATATTCTGTTTGGTTAATCTTAGTTAAAAATATAGTATACCAAAAACTCTATATAATGTATTAAAAATATAAAAAATCATCTCTAAATGATAATTTTACCTCTCTGGATAGAGTTTTATAATCTATCTAGAGGGTTAAAATCATCATGTAGAGAAGATTTTTCCATTATTAACAAATTATAAGAAATTTTTGATATACTATGTTTTCAGTCAGGATTAACAAACAGAATATTCATCATATGTGAACAAAAGTTTTACTTAAGTTGTTATTTGAATTTACATATATATTTTCAGGAAGTTATAGTATTTTAGGAAAAGTCAGAAATGATATGGATTTTAGGTAGTTTAAGGGGGAGGGGGGTTATTTTGAGAATTTTTTATTATATCCACATTAATAAAACTTTTAAAAATGAAACCTCCTATAAATTATCAAATATTTTAGAGAAATATTTATTTATACAGTCCTCTGGACCTCTGGTATAGTATAAACCCATATTGTTTGTTCAAGTCATTTTTTAAATCTTAATTGCTTTGACCTTGGTACTGATTTGCTAGAATGCCCCTGACCAACAATTTACAAAAAAATTATTATGTTTTTGCATAAATGAAAATGAACATATGCCACAAAATTTATATATATGTCATGTATAAGGAAGATCACATAGTCACATCAAATAAACCTAACTATTCAATGTTTGCTCACCTGAAATCATTAAAAAAAAAGTTTTTCATTATCTTACTCCACACATGTCGGTGAAACATCATTTTCTTCACTTCAAACTGACTTCAGATAAATAAAAATCACAATTTATTTAATATTATTAAATTTAGATCAATAGATGAAAATTTACATTATCCAGGGAAGAAACCTAGAAACTACAATGTATTGCAGCGCTCCATGACATCTATTTAATCTAATTGAAAATCAAAAGAAATGAGAGTGACTTGTTTTCTAATTGGAGTGCAACAGCTTACACAACCCGTTTTTTGGCGGGTTTTAGTTGTGATTTTAATTTGAATGGCCTAAATTGTTTTTACTTAAAATTAAAATGTATTACTTTTATAGTTTCATTTAGCTCACATTGTTTGTCATCTTTATTTATTTTTTATCTTTTGTGCGGGTATCGATTTTTACAAAGTTTTAATTGTTTAAAATAATATATTTTAGAAATCAAATCTAAACCAATCCCAAACCCAATTCAAATCCCATATGTTGGGTTCGGATTAAACTTCTTGTATTTGAATGTTGATTTGAATGTCAGTTGGATTCGGACCAACCAAACCCAACTCGCTTCAGTTGCACCCTAATAATAAATATATTAAAAAATCATGGAAAGTTTATCTTTTGAGGAACTGCAAATGCATAGTTAGGTATAAAATGTGAGGTCGAGGAACATTGATTGCTGTACTAAATACATTTTTTTTTTACAGGGGATGTGAGTTTTCACCGTAGTCACACTGTTCATTTACAAGTGTACGACAGTTATTCAATGAATGTTCTCATTTGGTACTATACTCGTACAATTATAAATCACACGAGATAAGTTTGATAATAATACCGAGATAATTAAACTATTTTTGATATTTAAGATGTCAATTCTAACAAAAGTACATGCTAATTTTTTTTTTTTGTTGGGTGTGAATGTAGCACTTACAATGAAATGCGTAATTTCACGGGGTTATATGAATATTCAAGTAAATGAGGGATCAATATGTATATTCACAATTTTTCAAGGGTTATATGAATATATATTTTAGGGGTGACGTTAAATAATGGAATATTCCATCAATATTTTTTCTAAATTGATGGAAATTTAACTCGGATTTTTTTGCTTAACCAGATAAACTTTTAGGGGATTATATGGTTTTTTAGGAAAAAAAAAACAAACGGGGGAGATATAGATATTAGTGAACTTTCAGATAGGGTATATGCATTTTTCCCATGATACAAAGGTTGGTTTTTTATGTTTTTAAGAGAATACAAACATGTGGATTAAATAAGCTGGTATTCTATTACAGGTTCCCTTACAATTGTTTTATACCACTCAATCTATTTCACTTGTACAAGGGAAGAATCACATGTCAAATCAATTATTATCATCTCTTATGTATAAATCAAGGGACTCATATGTTAAATAATTTTGACAATTAAATCATTATCCATATCTTTTTCATATTTTATTCATAACTTATCATTGATTAATCAAACAATAAAAACTTTATTATTGTATTTTTTAACGAGAATAACTAAAAATATAATCAAACAAAAAATGATTTATTTTCTTTCTGTAATAGAATAATTATCTATAACAAAATAACTTATAATGTGATTCAAACATGATTGAGTTTTTTGTTATTCTTTACTCTAATTAGGTCAACCAAACAGAGACCAACAAAAAGCAATAAATGTTCCTTTTTATTATATATTTTTGTAAGGGAAATATTCATACAACCCTTGAATTTTTTTAAAATTCATATAACTCTCTAAAAACAATTATATAAATTCAAATAACCATCTGAATTAAATTTTCATTGACATATGAAGAATATTATATTTTTTTATTAACCCTGACTGAAAACACAGTATACCAAAAACCCCTTACAATGTGTTAAAAATGAAAAATTTATTTTGTAAATGATGATTTTACTTTTCCGAATAGAGATTTATAATCTATTTAGAGGGTAAAATCATGTTTTATAGAAAGTTTTTCACATTTTTAATACAAAGAAGGGGATTTTTATATACTATGTTTTTTATAAGAATCAATCAAACATAATATTAACAAAATATGTATTATCTGTCACCGAAAGTTTAATTTAATTAGGAGATTATTTGAATTTACATAGGTGTTTTGAAAGGGTTAAATAGACTTTAAAAAAAATTTAGAGGTATTATTTTAAGTTTGCCTCACTTTCGGAATCCTCCACCGACAACTTATCCAACTGCCCATTACATATCCAGATCTCCCATGCACGTACAGTAAGGCCCGTACGACATGCACACGTACATCACGTACCAAAAAGTATGAATGATAAATGCTGATGCGAAGCTTCTCCTAACAGCCCACCGACTATCAACTATCAAGTATAAACCACACAGATCTTGGGTGCTCAGTCTTTTCTTCTTCTTTATCAGTACTTTGTATACAACATTTATGTAGCGTTTGGGTAAGCAGTGTCTCACAAACCCGCTTTTCAGAAGCTTTATTTTCATACATTTCTAAACGCTAAAAATTATGTCTTTCACCGCCACCATCCCCGGCCCCTTGAAATGCCAATGCTGATTTTTCGTTTGGATGAGAGAGCGTTTAATGGTGTTTTTCAATGTAAACTCCATTAGGGTCCTTTTGAGACCACATTGTGAGACTCCACATCAGGGAGTGAAAGGATATGAATTGTATTTTTTTTTAATATGTTTATAATATATAACTCAAACTCTACTCGTTTTCAAATGCATGCCCTCCAAAAGTTCAATATTTGACAAAATTAATCTAAAAACAACTCATCAAAAAGCCAGTGGGTCACTCTTCAATGGTCGGTAGTTGATGAGGCATCACAGTCATAAACAAATAAAATTTATTTGACTCAATGAGAGATCTATCCAACTTAAATGTGGCCGGATTGGGACATACTAATCACAAGAAGAGCTGGCCAGAAGTGGGGGTTGACAGAAACAGCTGTGATGATTTTGTTGTTATTCATATATAACACACCCACCCATGAATGATATATAATTTAATTAGTTTTTTTAGATGTACGAAAAATGAAGAGTCAAAAACGCGTCTTCAGTGATGTGGGCGCATTTCACGTGTGTTGGTATTTTGTTTGGATGAATGAGGTTAGGTGGACTTTGTTATTAGATATGCCAAAATGGATGAAGGGAAATCATGGACTTTTTTTGTTTGATGTGTCAAAATGGATGAAAGGGAATCATGGAACACACATTTCGTTTAAATTTTTCTCAATGCCTCCTCTGCTTCGGGAGGTTTTATGTGGCAGGGGTGGAGTCAGAATTGTAGTTAAGCGGGGGTTTCAAATGTACTATATATTATCATTTTTTTAAAATTTTATTTAATACTTGTTTTATTTTATTAATTTTAATACAATCCGAAATAAGGTTCAACTTGGACGAATTAACCTTATCCCAATCTGATATTTGGATAGGTTTGAGTTGAGATTTTGACGTTTGAGTTCAATCCGAAACTCAAAACTATTTTGGGTTGGCTTTGAATGGAGTATTTAGATAACTCGGACCAAACTGAATCCAAAATAGGAATTAGAGTGATAGATTTAAATGTTCTAAGTTAAATTAAATTGTTTAATTTGTGAGATAAAATTTGAATTATCCAATATTGTTTGGGTTAATTAGTTTTGGTTGAATTCCTCTAACTTTAGGTTGAGTTCAAGTTGAGCTCCAACTTCTCAACCTGTCTGAGTTGCATCTTAAATTGCAAAACATGAAATCAAATTTTTATAAATATAAATTGCTTAAAAAATGTCATTCAAATTAGAAAGAAAATTTGTTTGATTGTGACTTGTTTGAGAGAGCTGCGTTCTATAGGAGAAGAGAGAGAATTCTGATGTTTGAGAGAAAATTTGTCTTATTTTCACTTTTTCCCCTCTTTTTGTATCCCATGTTCGAAGTTTTGTAACTATTTTTTCAGTTATAAATATTCTATAGTTTTAAAAAAAAATTATTTTTTTAAACTAAGATACATATTTAATTATTTATGTTTTTATAAAAGGTGAATTGTATATATATTCTAATGATTGAATGATATTATTTATAAAATATGTTTTCCAATGAGATATATCTACCTATTATAATAAGTAGAGCGGGATAACAATGTATTTATGAAATTGCATTTGGAATTAGACTGAGTCCAACAATGCTCTTTTTTTACCCTCGGCACATTTTACATGCCCTTTCACTAAATTAATCACTCCTAATAAATAATTTATCAAACTAATCATCCATTTTAATTATTTATCAAAGTAGTCATCTGATGTGATCAAAGCATCTATGTCAGTGTTTTTTTGTTTTTTATTCTTCACACTGAATAAACCAACAAGAATGACATTATGACACTTTGAAAAAAAATTTGGTGTCCTCTTCAATACCTCCAATAATTAGTGTATTTATTTCAAGATAATTTTTTGATAAGACACCAATGGCCATGATTTAATAGATTGAAAAACTTTAAAATGCAATGCCTTTGGCGATTACACCAGCTATTAGAGGAAAAGAAAACTAAAAGAAACTAATTAGGGAATATCTGTATGCGTCAAATTAAATTATATCTGATCCCCTATTATATTTTCTCAAATCATATAATCTCTAGCAATTGAAATATTATCCGTGTGTATTCCTGATAAGTTGGATGGTGGCCCATAACTTGGTGAAAAATAATTTAGAAATAGTGAAGATGATTGAAGTTTGAGGTGCGAAGACCGTTTTCCTTTAAATTATTATTAGTCTGGTCCCCACTCAATTATATTCAAGTGATAGACTAAACACTTTCAGGATACAACAAACTCAAAGGAGTCTACAGATAGCAATGTTAAAGAACTCCTACAACACTCTGAAGACTATAAACTGATTCTCTAATCTGTTCAAATAACAAACTTATATAGGGTTGTCCCCAGTGGTCATAGCATAACGGTTCAGGGCTTGTCTGGTTAAAGGGAAAGTCTTGGGTTCGAGTCTTGACGCTGACTTACCCACCTGTTTGTTGGCGATTATTCGAAAGAATTTTCCGTGGGACCGGAGCAAACAGGCGGAGGTAGCTTTCCCAGCTCGACCGTAAGGTCAGCCACGGGGAGTCCCTCCAATATCACAAAAAAAAAAAAACTTATATAGGGTTTGAAGGGTTGCCTTTGCAACATTTCAAAATTCTTTTATTGGAGAAAACATTAGGAAAGTGATTGCATGTTGACTCTAGTAATTTGAATTTCAAAAATGCAGAATCCAGCAAAAATAATTTTATATTATTTTTGTTATATAAAAACGTGCACATATGCATGTAAGTGTGCCGAATAATGCGCTTACACGTGCGTACACGTGTACACACATATGCGTGTAAGCATGTGTGATCCCCTTTTGTATTTTCCAATACACCATTATACAAGTGGGTTAATCTATAAAGTGAAAAAACTTTTTCTAATATCTGATGTGGGACAATTCTCAAGCACTTACTCCACATATTACAATCTTCTTCGACACTTAGTCCTACCCATATATGCATATGCAACATGCATGTACGGGTGATTTTGTTTTTTGAATAATGATATGTAGACACTATTTTTCAGTCTCAATTTCAGTCTATATGTGTTTTAAATTTTTAAAAAGTAATATACGTCATCTATAATGAGGTATATACTTTAATGAATTATATTGATGTATTTATATAAAATATGAAAATTTTATATCGAAGCATATACTTCATTAATATGAGTATATGTTGTGGTGATTTTCTATCTACGCATATGGGACTAGAATTGGTGCTGGAAAAAAAACTGTGTAACAACACTTTTTTTTCTTTCTTCGAGTGCTATAACACACATTTTTTTCAACTCCAATTCTAGTCCCATATGCCTCAATAGAAAATCATCGGAGCATATACTCATATTAATGAGGTATATGATTCCATAAAAAAATTATACTTTCTATAAATGCATCAATGTAATTCATTGGAATATATGTTTTCATTTTTTTATAAAAGTGTGTACTTAAATAGATAAGATATATTATTTTAAAAAAGAAATCAAAACACTTATAGACTGAAATTGAAGGTTTGAAAAAGAATTGTATGTAACACTAACCTTTTTCGATAGAAAGGCAATGAGGGGTGGTTACATAAGAAACAGGGCCCAAGGCCCATAGACAGAGCCCACTAAGGGCTAACATTTTTCTCATCCAACATTTTGGGATGATAATAACATGGATAATATTACATCCAGCCTTATTTTCAGTTTAAATTCCAATTTACATGTGTTTTGAATTTTTTAAAAATAGTATACTTCATCTAATGAGGTACATACTTTTATAAAAAATGAAACATATACTTCAATGAATTACATAGATGCTTATAGAAAATGTAAATTTTTTTTTTCGAAATATATGTTTTGTTAATGTGAACATATGTGTCGAATAGAAATCTATCGACGCATATAAAACTAAAATTAGAGTTGAAAAATGAATTACACCGGCGCCCTAATAACATATAATGCACTCTAGTCTCTAGCCTCCAACAAATGGGGGATGCACCTACACGTGTATTAGTTCACGTGGGGAATATATATATAAGCCTTATTTGAGCATCTCCAAAGATGCTCCCAGTAACCACTCCTTCCGTGATAAGACAAAATAAGAAACTAAAAATGAGTCCTTTTTTTCTCATTTTTTGTTTAATAAAAAATAATTTATTATACCATTAGAATTAGTTTGACAACGAGATAAGTTGGTTTGACAACGAGATAAGTAATGATATAAAAGGATAATTATAAAAATAAATGAAGGATGAAATCTTATCCATTAAAAATAAAAAATAACTAGAACAAAATATGGACAATTGTCTCGATTTTAAAATTAAAATTTTTTTGTTCCACCTAAAGGCTAGAATAAAATTTATCTCTAATTTTTATCATAATTTAAAAAACACGAATAAAAATAAAATTGATAGAATTTTAATCCCAAAAAATTAAGACAACTTATCTTCAAAATCTTAACCCCTCACTAAACCAACACTTAGCCCTAGTTTGGTTTGATAATAGGCTAAGAATAAGTGAAAATTAATCAAAATAACTTCAAAATAGGTGTTTGTAAAGCTGTAATAAATGTGAATCTGTATGCCAGAATTAACTGATATTGTGATGGCCCATGCCCAAAAACACTAGGCGTGTGCGCATCACCTAATTCAAAACTCTTTTTTTTTAATATAGAATTTCGAAACATCCACCATATATAATCGCATCTGATAGCAATCCTGGGATAACATATAATTGACAAACAATATAATCACACCTATAACCACATCTTGAAAAGTTTAAGCAGTCAATAAAACACCTTAACACACCTCATATACAGTCATCCATATATGTATACAGAGCACTATAACATAAGTATAATTCACTGGACTAGATTTACCAAAATAAACATGTACATAACCAAAACATCAAAATATATACCCACCTCATATACAGTCATTCTATATATATACAGAGCACTATAACATAAGCATGGTTTACTAGACCAGCCTCTACCAAAATAATCATGTACATAACCAAAACATCAAAATATATACCAATCATAAGCTGGATATGACACCAAAAGAAGATCAAAGTCAATGTCTAGAAACCCCCCGCCACTACTTCATAAAAATAGGAAAATAGAATGGAATGAGCGAAACATGCTAAGTAAGTAACTCATACATTCTACGCATGAATAACCTAAAAGTGAAGCTCAAATGGAATGGAATACCAACTCAAACATCTCAATAAACATTAGACTAAATAATGAATACCAAATAAAATCCATTATATGATTTTTAACAGAGAAAAGAAATAACATTGCTAACAAAAATCTCCATTTGAAATATGTACAGCTCGACTAGAACTGCCACTTCTTCTCGTAGAGAGCTCCAATTAAGATGATAAACTTATGTTGGAAAGTGAACAAAAATATCTACAACTTCTCCTTTTATTCCAAGATCTAACGACACTTCTAACTATGCTAAAAATAGTGACAAATAGACGATATTGCGCTTTCTTCTTCGAGGGGTAGTAGACATAACTTTTCAATATAACTCTAAATGACGTAAAACCAATTTTATATAAAAGGTAACTAAAAAATGAAGGCTTAATATGTTTATCTTAAATCCACAATATGCCTCCAATATGCTTTACGAAAATGAAACCGAATGCATAACTGGAACAACAAAGACAACAAGCCCAATTTAACATAGATGCTATGATGCAGTTCAAACATATAAATATTAGCATAATCCAACATAAGATGGTTTGTGTTGTTATAGGTATGATGTGTATATGAATTCCAGCTAACCTTTTAAATTAAGTTATTACATGTTATTCAGCCCAAAAGAATATATATGTCAACTATCAAACCAACTGCTATCACCTCTTATAAATCTATTACTATCGTTTTTTTACATTTTATAATTTTTATCCACAACTTATTCACGTTTTATTTAAACAACCAAAACTTTATTATTACGTTTTTAATGAAAATAATTCAAAATACAACTAAACAAAAATTTACTTTATTCTTGTATATACGTACTACTAGAATAGTTATAAAACCAATAATAACTTTATAATTCTCCATCCAAACGAGTGCTTAGCTTAATCATACATCATAGTTTTACATCTCATCGCCATCATCCGACGGTCGTTGTTCCACCCCCTGCATCACGTGCGATACACGTGAGCTTGTTCCACCCTCAGGCGCTCCATAAAACACCTAAACCCTCCCAAACCCTCCGCCGAATCGGTGCCTCCCCCAAACCAAATCAAAACCCTTAAACGCACAGACATTCATTGAGAGAGAGAGAGAGAGAGAGAGAGCCAGAATGGCAGGACCTGCAAAGAATCCATCGAAGAGGAAGTCCCGAGACAAGAAACCCTCGAACACAACCACCATCGCCGAAACCAAAGGCGCCACCGCCAAAGACCCATCACAGCCGTCCTCACTGTTATCGTCCCTTCTCATGGGGGACGACGCGCCCGACTTCCCTCGCGGTGAGTCTTGTTCGAAAGGCGGCCTTTTGAGGTCCCGTTTGGTTTAATCTTTCACTTTAATTTGATTGGGGGTTTTGGATGGTTAGGAGGGAAGAGGTTGTTGAGCAGGGAGGAGGAGGCGGAGGCGCGTGCGGAGGCGGAGGCAGAGTTTGAGAAGGACGAGGCGAGGGGGATGAAGAAGAGGAGGGGGATGCAGGGGAAGGGGGAGGTGGGGAAAAGGAAGGGTTTTGAAGATGCTGAGGATGAATGGGGATCGCTTTTTGGTGATGGGGTCAAGGGGAAGTTGCCCCGCTTTGCCAATCGTGTCACTTTGAAGGTATTTTTTTTGTCTATCTTTGAATCATGTATCAGCGCTTGATGCACGCAGACACTTCTACAGATGATAACTCAGTATTTGAAATATCTAATAGTGCATATACTTCATTCACTATAGTACTATGTTAATATGTATCTATTATGAAAAATGTGAAAATGTACATGTTCAATTCATTTTGAGTTTGTACTTCACATGTACTTCATTAGACAAGTATATAATTGAGAAAAAAATCAAAGCATGTTCGGTATCCAAAAGTGACTGGAAGAATGACTAGTGTAATAATTTTCATTCATTTAATAATGTTATTTACTAGTGATCACATACTTGTTTTTTGGAACACTGTTGAAGACCTATGATGGTGCCCCCTATCAATATATTGGAAGTACTAGGTGTGGTGTCTGCATGTGGAGTTTTGATAATATTAGATGTGGTTACTACTAAGGGAAGATGTTTGCGTGCATATTTTTTCTACCTAAAAAGTAACTGTCAGAGTCAATTTTTAATAATATTTACCCCCTAGCTTACAGTGTATATGAAAATTGAAATTTTAAAGATTGTAATTGAATTTCCAAATCCACCTTATCGTCCTAGTTTCCTTTGCATCTGTATAGCAGATGTGTCATATATGAGCTGAAGGTGTGTGACCCTAGCAGATGCATTCTTGTGGAGTTACCACATCTCCTCCTATTGTGGGTTTTTATTATGTATTGTGGACATCCCATCCTTCATAAAAAAAAACTGTCTCGGACACCTATCATTTTAAAGCCGGTAATTGAGTTTTTCAAACCACATATATATCTTGTCAGACTTGGTGCAGTAGAAAGGAAATAATAAGATGGGTCCAATTCTAGAATATGTCAAGGATGAATAGGAGAAATTGGGAAGCACAGGGAAGGTAGATGAGTGTTCTACACAACCCTGTACCCCAATACAAGCAAAAGGAGTATTAAGTTACAATCTGAATATTATTATTGTCAAATCACCCTTTTCCTCCTGCACAGTGGGATTTCCATGCTTTGATAAACCTAATCCTCCCACATATTTTCAGTATAAATTTATAATATCTATTACTTTCACCAATTTTCATCCTTTTTATTTTCAACTTATTTTTTTTTCCCGGAATGGAGTTTGAGGTTCATGAATGCAATTTTCGAAACCAGATTCATATTGCAAAACGGGTATTCAGAAATTCAATTTTATATGGTTGTATGCTTGTATAAATATTGAGTGTGAGAATCAAATTTGATTCAATTTTTCTTTGTTTTCTACTTGGTGCTTCAGAATATTTCAGCTGGCATGAAGCTTTTGGGAGTTGTTGCTGAAGTGAATCCAAAGGACCTTGTGATTAGTCTTCCAGGTGGGCTACGTGGATTTGTTCGGGCAGAAGAAGCATCTGACATCCTATTTGACAGTGGAACCAAGGTATTATCCTGCCTCCCTGCTGTTTAGTAGTAGCTTTCACCAAGTCATGTTGCTTGGTTTTGTTCTAATATTTTGTGTTCTTTTGTTATGGTTAATTTTAATGTTCTATGGTGGTGGGAAGTATCATTAAGTACTGACAGTATCACTTTTTCTTCTTCTTCTTTGTTTTACTTTTTTAGGAACTTGAAAATGATTTGCTTGGGAAATTATTTCATGCTAGTCAGCTTGTTGCTTGCATCGTGTTAAAAGTGGAGAACGAAAAAAAAGATGGAAGTGGGAGCAAAAGAATCTGGCTCTCACTGCGACTTTCTTTGCTGCATAAAGGACTCACACTGGACCTTATAGAAGAAGGAATGGTATGTTGAAGCAGGTTTTTGTTTATGCATATTGTTTGAAGTAAATTTTCTTTTTAATCCTCTTTTCATAATTTATAAACAGTTCCATTAGTAGCTTACAGTGCAGAAAATTCTATTAATGTATTAGTTATCTGTCACCTTGACATATATGTGTATAATATTTCTAATAAATCACTGTTGGGGTTTGGAACTTTGATGGTGCCAATCCCCCATTTGCTGCTTCTATGGAGTTTATCTTAGTTTTGAATAAAAATCTATGGTGGGAAACTCCCATCTTTTACTCGAATCATAGTTTCCATGTCAGCATACTCCCCGTATAATGAAAATTACTACACTTTGTCACTGGTTCATCAAGATAAACCAGGAGGTATGCCTTTGTGTATGCATCATTTGTTCCAATTGAAACTTCACTAGCACTGTTACTTGGGGAGCTGAGCTTTACATGTTTCTTATATCATTGCATATCTTATGTCCAAATGTTCCAAACACTTGCACAAATTTCTTTTTGTTGTTATATATTTAAAACTCTTGAACGATATGTTCTATTTGTTGGTAATTCTGAAAAAAATCCGCACATAACTTTATTACTCCATACTCCCATCCATACTATTTAGCAATCCATTCCACACCTTATGAGTGAAAGTACGGTGTAAAAAAGGTGGATTGGAGTCTCATCTGTAGTCATTGGGCTTTTGGTCATGTATTATGTAAATTTAAGCTTGACATCATGTTGCATAATTAGGACTTAGTTTATAGAGGTCGGTTCAGGGTTTCCAGTTTGTGGAGAGTTCTGCGCTGCTTGCTTAAAGTTTTTATTTATTTTATTTGAAAAACTGGTAGGAACTTCTACCACTTAAATTCAAATGAATTCAAAGAATACAGTCCAATGAAAACAGAATTACAATACCCAATAGAACTAGTCAGTAGATGGCCTCTGAGCAAAATAAAACCAAAAGGACAATTTAAACCAGGGCCTTAAACAGAAGCCCAGAACAAGCCCCAATCACACTCAGATATCAGTTTTGATTTCTTCTAGTTTTACTTGAGGTGTGAATTTTTTCTTTCTGGGCTATGCTTATATTTGCATCATTGCATGGTTTGATGCCGTGCTAGACTTGCTAGTGGGAGGTGCACTGTTGTGCACAGATTGAATAATTGGACTGTTTTGCATATTATTGTGTTAGATATACCTTTGCCTAGAGTTTCTAGAAATGGCACAACTGTAAGTTCATATCAATATTTTTTTTAGTTTAATCCTCTTTTGTTGCTAGTGGCTATCTGGTCTCTATTTCTGCATTTGGAGGTGTGAGTGTGACGAGCAGTTTCTGATTGCTTTAGAGAAATTTTCAGTTACTAGATTACTGGATACTGTTTCTTATGTTTACGTGTATGTGGTATTCAGGTCATGACAGCCAACATTAAAAGCCATGAAGACCATGGTTACATTCTTCAGTTTGGTTCATCTTCCTTTTCAGGATTTTTGCCGGTTGCTTCTGGAGGAGGTAAATCTAGTTAATTCAATTTTTTCTTCATTGCTGATGCTTCACACTATTTCTTGTTGTGTTGTATTGTTAATGTTTTCCACTTCATTAGAATTTCCCCTTCTACCCATCGAAGAATAGGATCCTCCTCTGTGTTAACAATCTCAATTGATTTTTTACTCGATTTCTTTCAAGTTCCAGTGTGATTTCTTTTAAATTTTGGTAAATTTTATTATGCAGTAATGTTGTCATTTTATGTAATTTGATGCGTAATACCACTTCTGTAGGTGTTAATGAAATGAAGATGAACAATGGACAGTTGATACAGGGTATTGTTAAATCAATTGATAAAGCTCGGGGCGTGGTTTACTTGAATCTTGATCGCAATTTGGTGTCTAAATGCATTGTACGTGTCTGAATTGGTTCTTTTACTTACAGAACTCTCTCTAGTTGCAGCATTATTCATATCAAGTTCATATACTGTCCAAGTGTTCTTAAAATTAACTGAACTTATTGGAAAATGTCCAATTGGATGCTGATGAAGTTGTTCACCCATGTATGCATTTAACGCTTTTGCACTTTGTGCAGATGAAAGATCTTAAGGGTCTCACAATTGATCTTCTTGTTCCTGGCACGATGGTTAATGCTCGCGTGCAATCAGCTCTTGAAAATGGGATTATGTTGTCATTTCTTACTTATTTTACAGGATCAGTAAGTGGGTTATGCTCTATAGTATGTGTACCATGCGACTGATGTGTACAACTAAGGCCAACATATTCTGATTTCACTATTTCAGGTTGACATATTTCACTTGCAAAATTCTTTTCCTTCTGCAGCATGGAAAGATGATTATGCACAACATAAAAAGGTATGTAAATTTGCTGTGCGATAATTTATTTTTTGTTAGTGTTTTCTTGTTATATGATATTTGTTATGCATTTATCTGAATTTTGTCAAATAATTGTATATTAAAATCACACTTTAATATACAAAAACAAACATGGGTTACTAAATTTCAGTGAAAACCGAATAGTTTGATTGTGCTCCACATGACAGTATTCAATGGTTTCCTGATTTATCCGAAATTCTTGTCATTTTGATTTTGGTATACTACAGAAAAACTCCTCCACTTAATTATCATATCTGACTGCCATGAGATGGATGGTGGAACTTCTATCTAAAGCTATTCCAGTAACGAGAAAGGGAGAATAGAAGAAAGGAAGTGGATATAGCCTGAGCTTATATATATCAAATAAAATCAGAAGCACCGAGGTTGCAATGGGCGCACGCCACACACTTGTTGGGCAATTCAGTTAATCAGATATGAGAATGATTTTTGCTTGTGGGGGGGGGGGGGGTGTGCTACATAAAAATTATAGACCCTGTGATTTGTCTGCATAAAGGACTGGAACTTGCATTTTCTAACTGTGTGGCTGTGAAATGTGATTTTTTCCATACGACTGGTATGAGTGGTTGCAATGTGTGTGCCATGTGTGTAGTCAAATTAGACATGGATATTTTATCTAAACCAAAACTCTGAGGGATCCGTCTTCTCACTTTGGCCAATTTCACTTTAGACCATGTCAGCTTCAAATGTAAACTTTTGAAGCCCTTGATAATCATTTGAAGTTTGTGTCAAAGCTCTATCAAGGTCAACCATGATGACCTTGACTAGGGCCAGCATCTTCTCGAGAACAAGTATGAATTTCTGTTCTGAGGGGGTTGTGCAGCCCAGTTATTGGCAAATTCAGCCATTGAGGCCCAGTGGGACTACCAATTAATGACTGTACGTGGGCCATCTCATGAGTAATAGCAGTCAGACGATCCATCCAAATGGATAAAGATACTAGATATGGACCCATCTTGTAAGCTGTGGGATGTGGATGTCCCAACTCTCTAGGATTTGGGAGCATATGGTTGTCCCTAGGTGTTATGAGTTTTCCTTAAAGTAGGAATTCAAGTTTGTTAGGAGCCCATGTTAGTTAGGATATTAAATTGAGTGCGTAGAACACCACTAAGTTTTCTTTAGAATAGGGCGGCTTGACAGAAATAATATTTTTAAGGGAAAAATTTATACAACCCCCTGAAATCTGACTGAAATCCATATAACTCCCTGACTTTTCTTAAAATCCATATAACATTTTGAAAACACCTAGTAAATCTAAATAACCCCATGAATAAAATTTTCGTTAATAGATGATGAATATTTTACGAAATATTTCATTTGGTTAACCCTGACTGAAAACACAATATACTAAAAAACCATTACAATGTGTTAAAAATGTGAAAATCTTGTAAAAATGATAACTTTACCCTCTCTGGATATATTATAAAACTCTATCTAGAGGGGGTAAAATAATTATTTATATAAGATTTTTCGTATTTTTAACACATTGTAGGGTTTGTTTTTGGTATATTGTTTTTTCTACCAGTGTAACCAAACGTAATATTCACAAAATATTCATCATCTATAAACATAAATTTGATTCAGGGGGTTATTTGGATTTACTTGGTGTTTTCAGAGGGTTATTTGGATTTACATGGTGTTTTCAGAGGGATATATGGATTTCAATAAGTCTACAGGGGGTTATATGGATTTTTCCCTATTTTTAATTGCTGTTTCAGCTATCACTGTAGCTTGCTAGCTTTCCATCGTGTCTTTGGATTTAGATTGGTTTATTTTCATCCCCCTTTACGTTCTCTCGTCTATCCCATGTTTCTATGATTTTGATATTTTTTATGCCAGTTGTTGTGTTCCATTTTAATCGACACATTTGGTGTGTCATTATTCTATTCTCATGTCATTTTGCATCTTAACCGCTTTGAATGGCCAGGTCACTGCTAGGATATTATTTATCGATCCGTCAACCAGAGCTGTTGGTCTTACATTGAATCCTCACCTGCTAAATTATAAAGCTCCTCCATCTGTAAGTGTTTCCATAAATATTTTATTGGAACATTTATGTTGCATTACTGTTTGTATAAACTTTTGTCAATGGTGTATAGAATGTAAATACTGGAGACATCTATGATAATTCACGAATAGTTCGAGTGGATAAACGTTTTGGTCTTCTGCTTGAACTTCCCTCTATTCCATCTCCGATGCCTTCATATGTCAGTGTAAGTATTTGTTTACTTATTTCTGTCTTTTAAATTTTTTTGGCACTTTTTGTTTCTTATAAATCTTTACTTGTGTTCGACATAGATATTTGATGTATCTGATGGAGAAGTCCAGAAGCTGGAGAAGAAGTTTAAGGTAGATAATCTTGTTCGTGTTCGTGTTCTTGGACTAAGACTTCTAGAAGGATTAGCAATGGCCACCTTGAAGGTATGCTAACGAGTCTCCTTTCTAATTTTGATATGTATTAGTTCAAAAAAGGCGTTCTATTCATGTCATTCAAATGCTGCTTTGCATGCATTTACAAAGTAATGAAATTACATCTTATATCTGAATCTGCATTGCATTCCTTGATCTCTTTTGTACACTAATGTGTATGACCAGTAAGCAAATTAGAGTTTCCATCAATTTGATATTTGACTATACAGTTAATTGCATCAAACATAAATAATTGGGCTAGTGCAAAGATTTTATAAGGATAATTCCAGCTGCGGAGCCAAAAATGGATAATTCTTAATTTTACCCCTGCTAGTAATTCTGAAAATACCTGGAGAAATGGAAAACAATGAGCTGATGTAGAACTAAAACACGAATGTAATAAATCTAACCCAGGCACGTTACAATAAGATAAATTAAATTTAACACCTTTCTTCTTCTTGAAATTGTATTTCTGTCATGAATCCCCTGCTTCATTATTTTTATTATTTATTTATTTTTAAAACACCCAGCTTTAGTTATGTAACATTGTAACCACAAATTTTAAGTACCCGTTGTTCTTCTCTTAAATGATATATAAACAATTGATGTGCAGGTGCTGGCATTGTTTATCTGAGCCTAAAAAAGTCCCAGAGGAAACCTAATAAATTATATTGGAAAAACACTAGTAATTGCCTTTTTTTAAATGTTTTTTTCTCTGTTCTGTTTCTCTCTGTCTCTATCTTTCTGGGCAGTGTTCACATTATTTGTGTTTGTAGCGGGTGATGGGAACGACGGCAAGATATGGGTGTGCGCGAATTATGCAAGATTTTTTGTAGAACCTATATGAAAGTATCTGAAATTAACAACAGAAATTGAGCATTTGAAACTGATGCTAAGAATTACAAAATTAGCACTTATCCAAAAAAATGTCTAATATCATCTCCTACATGCCTCTCTCATACCATGCATGCACACTGTAAGTGAAGAGGACCATCAAACTAAAGAATTGACATAAAGAAAAATAGAACAAGACTAGAAACCATAAATCATCCTCGATTGTTGCACTTATGTGGTCTGTAGGAGCATTTCTCCTATGATTTGCATCACACACCATTATTTATTAGTTGGATTATTTTTTTAAGAGTCGTTATTCTTATTCTTAGAAATGTTTCTTATTTCACTAGCTTTGAAGGTATTTGGTATATGCTTTAGGACAATGTACTATCTGCACAATTTCCTTTTCTTGTGTAGGCCAGCGCTTTAGAAGGGTCTGTTTTCACTCATTCAGATGTCAAGCCTGGTATGCTGGTGAAGGGGAAGGTTATTGCCGTCGAGAGTTTTGGGGCCATTGTGCAGTTCTCAAGTGGAGTAAAGGCACTTTGCCCTCTTCCGCACATGTCAGAACTTGATATAGTGAAACCGCCAAAAAAATTTAAGGTGCTCCCTTCGCCTTTGAGGCTTGTGTAAAACTTTTTTCTTGAATGGTCTTTCTTCTCTCTATAAACAGATCAGGAATTTGTATAAGTTATGGAAGCTATGTCACTTTCTTTTTTTATTGTGTCTATATTCGTCAAATCCCAATGACATATCCCCTGCCTCGGAATCACTACAGATTGGAGCGGAGTTGTTATTCCGTGTACTGGGTTGCAAATCCAAGAGAATAACTGTAACACACAAGAAGACCCTGGTATGTTCTCTTTGTTGTTTGAGACTTCTAAATAATTAATGAGGTTTTTTTCGATTACCTTTACAACGTTTCATTTTGATTACCTATACTTAATGAGGTTGTTTGGTTCTTTTTTTTTTTTTTTTTTTTTTTTTTTGAAAAAACTCTAGGTTGTATGGTTAAAACCTCTATTTGTCTGAATCCTTTTTGCTTATTCATATACACTTATTTCATATTAGAATCACATTTAAAAGCCTTCTGGTCAATTGGCAATTCTTTTTGATGGTTATCAACTCTTTTGGTTCGAATGCTTCTTCTCTTATAATTATTAATTTATCTGTCAAGCAAGAAGAATATGTTGCATTTTGGTGTGACAAAGTGAGAAAGCATCCTTCCTCGTCTTTGTACAATTTGCTTGTAGTTTATTCTTTACCAAGTGGATGCAATAGTTTGTTTCTACAACCTGAAATAATATTTCATTCTTCCATTTCTTGTTTTGATTGTATATTTACATATATTGCAGAGCATTCATGTTCTCTATTTCTCAGCTTGAATGTTTTCATGTAATGCTTTCAGGTGAAATCCAAGCTTAATATTATTGCTTCATATGCTGATGCCACCGAGAAATTAATTACACACGGATGGATTACCAAAATTGAAAAGCATGGTTGCTTTGTGAGATTTTACAATGGAGTTCAGGGGTTTGCTCACAGGCTAGTGGCTTCTCAATATCTAAGTATTTTTTATTTAGTCATTTATCATTTTCTTTAGATTTAGTATTTTGTTCAGAAATCAATGAATTGCATTCTTAATTATTTTGTGGATCTGAGTGAAGTTTTACATGTCGTTGTCGCTAGGTGTGTCGGCCAGTATATCACTAGGGAGAGTCTGGTTCTTTCCCTGACTTCACTATCATTTCGGTGACATGATTGACATGGAATGTTAGTTTTTTTGGTTGAATAAAAAGACAAAAAATGCCAAAATTCGTTCGACTTTCCTGATGTCCATTGATACGATGATTACAACATTCTGAATTCCGCCATATATCCCAGGCATCTTTTGCCTGGGGGGGGGGGGGTTTGGTTCTAAATGGTAAAGGCTGGGGTGTAAAGCAATGTAGACACTGAATCAAAGTATCACTACTAGTACCAGATGTATATATAATGATGGAGGGCCTATAAAGAAGAGATATGAAGAGAATGCTAGAGGTGCGAATAATAAATCTTCCAAATTCTTCAATAATTCGGACCGATTTCCTAAAGGATAAACAAGTGTTTAAATAATAAAGTAAATAATATCTTAATTAACTAAACAAATCACATCCTAACCAATTATATCAAATCATCCTAAGAAATCTAATCTACGCTAATCCTCAAATCTAATCTAACCAAATATTGTTCCAAGTCATCCACGTCAATTCTCTCCAGCTGTAAAGATTTCATCTCTCACCAGTGAAGGTGTTGATACCATAGTTCAAAGTGCGGTCGCACTTACCACGCTGATGTGCTCCTTTTGGCGCACATCTATACCTTAGTGCGGTACATGTGCTGTCCATGTGTGGCAAGATGTTCGAACCCAATTCGAACGGAATTCAAAGGCTTTTGAACTCAGTTTGAACGGGAAAACAAACGGCCCTTTGGCGTTTGAATTCCGTTCGAATGGGAAATCAAATGACCCTTCAGGCGTTCAAACCTTATTCAAACGGGATTCAAATGGTTCGAATTCAGTTCGAATGGGATTCAAACGGTTGGAACTCAGTTCAAGTGGGATTCAAACGGCCCTTAGGCGTTCGAATCCCATTCGAACGGGGTCAAATGCCCATATACTAATTTTTTTTAAAAAATAAAATAGACAATGTGTTGCCGCATGTACCGTATATGTACTGTATGCGGACCCCACTGCATATGGGGTCCGCACATGTTTTTAAACTATGGTTGGTACTACTCTAGAAAGCTTGCATTGAACTAGTGCAAGTGCAATGAAAGTCCTAATCACTGGTAACCGTATGAAATGTAGCCAGAGGGAATGTCACAAGTTGTGCTTCCATCACTTGCCTCATTGAATGAATCTCTTTAGTAATGATATTTTAATTTGATAGCTACCACATATAGCATTTTATCTTCAAATGTCACAATTTTTGGGGTTCTTTTTGGGGACCCCTAGCCCCCTTGAAAATTAGGGGCTTAATGTGGTTGCTAAACCTTTGATTAAGTGCTCACCAAAACCAATCGTTAGCAATGGGCAAATGATGACAATGTAACTCGTTTACTTTGCGGCTTAGAAGAAAAAACTAGAGGCCACATTTTCTTCGGTTGTTCGTTTAGTGGGATGATTTGGAAGAAGGTGGGCAAGACCTTCGAAGATATGTGCTGATTGTTTCGCAAAGGAGGAAAAGAGGTGGTTGTAGTAAGCTTGGCAAAATCTTATGGTTGGTTCCACATGCGGTTTGTTGGAGTATTTGGCTGACTGGCAATGAATGTGATTCCAACGAAAGAGATTTTAATTGGACAACACATGGTCAGCTATTTCCTCGAATTGGGTGACTATAATTATTGGTGTTTCTAATCCATCATCAATTGTAGGTATCATTGATTCTGGATGTGACGAGCTGGAGGCGTTGCTTGAAGTGTTTCCCCTTTGTTTTCCTTTTTTCTTTTGTTTAGCTAGTTTTGTACGGAGATCCCTCATCTCATTTGTTCTTGGGCTTTTTCTAATAAAATTGCTCGTCTTTCTCTTGAAGAAAAGTTTGTTTGTAAAAGTTTATTTATATTTTAACTGTAAGAACAGTATGTTGCTGCAATCTAGTTATGCATTAATGTTAGTCATTAAATAGATTATAATATTTACATCTTAATTCTTATTCTTGCCATTGCTGATTGTTGTACTTCTGAATTTTTGTAATCCAGATCAGAGCTTGGTCTGGATCCAGGAAGTGAGCCGGGTTCTGTATACCATGTTGGAGAAGTTGTGAAGTGTAGAATAATTAGTGTAGTTTCTGCTTCACGGAGGATTAGTGTTAGTTTTGTTACAACTCCTAAAAGGTTTGTCTCTTTCTCCTGATATTATGTAAGGTTATAACCTGTTAAGTTCATAATACTGAAGGGAAATGATTTTGCATCCTCCTATATATGTCTTTTTTGCTCAGTACTCTTATAACATGTTAAAGTCTATAATACTGAAGGGAAATGATTTTGAATCCTCCTATGTGTGTCCTTTTTTCTTAGTACTCTTCTTTTTGTTTTTACCCCTCTGAAGCTTTGTGCATTTTTTCAATTTAACGGGGTAGCGTTTGCAGTGTTCTCCCAGTGCTGAATGATTGATGTAAACTTGTTGACATTTGTGTTATTACTACTACTACTTAACTGATTAATGTCTTTATGCTGTCAGTGATTCTACTACTGGTGTTCCCAAGTTGGGTAGTCTGGTCTCAGGTGTTGTTGAAAAGGTTACACCTATGGTAGTTGTAGTACTACTAAATAGTAGTCAGTTGAAGGGAACTATATCCACTGAGCATTTGGCAGATTTTCAAGGTTTGCAATTTAACTTTATGGTGAATTTATAGTACTTGTATATCATCTTGTGTTGAGTTGACCTTCTAAATAGTATTTTTATTTATCATACAGGACATGCCACTTTGTTGAAGTCCTTATTGAAGCCTGGGTACAAATTTGATGAGCTTTTGGTGTTAGGTAATCTCTCTATCTTGTGCTGAACTATTGGTTGGCATGGTTTTTGTGATTGGTCAGTCATTATCGTTCGACATGATTTTTTTCTCACATATTATAATTGAGTATATTTCATTACATGTTTTTATTTGATTAGTCTCTTGCCTTTAATGAGGCTTGTTCATGTTTGACCTATCTGGAGACATATAAAATCATTATAACATGGGGCAATGTTCCAAGTATAAATGTGGGTGATACTAATCTCTTATTTATATTTATCTATATCTGGTTGAACTTAGGATTAGTTGGTCCAATAAAGTCTGTCTTAGATAATGGGCCAATCGATATATGAGCTTGAGTTGGGTTAGAGTTGGGCCCACCAACAGGTTTGAATAAATGGGCCTTTGAATATATGGGCCTGGATTTAAGTTTGTTAACTGTTAGGGTTCAGTTGAACTACTAAATGTACTCTGTCCAAGGATTGCTAGGTGATGATATATTCTCATTTGCATCGTGCAACTAGGAAGCAACCACCTTGAAGAGGAGCTATCATATTGAAGGGCGCTATTATATTGAACGCTAATTTTTATATTTGCTATCCTTATTCCTCACAAATTTCTCCTTCTCTACAAATCCTTCTCAGACCCAAATTCCTGTGGAACATCATGCCCTAACACACAAACTATGACATATCTTCCTATCGAATGCTAATTTCTATATTTGCCATCCTTATTCCTCACCATTATCCCCCTCAACTTCTCTACAAATCCTTGTCAAACTCAAACTCCTATTGATCATCATGCCCTAATATGCAAAGTTCAACAGATTTTCTAACAATATCTCCACCACCTTGGCTCCCCTGAAAGCTCCATATCAACTTCTAATACTCCTCAAAATCATGTACAGCCAGCAACGGTCACCAAGATTAACTACTGGACATGCTTTCTTATCCCATGAAACCTCTAGTATCCACTTCTCTAATCCAGTTGAGCAAGTCTCCTTCACAACACTTCATGCCCCATAGATATTACATAACCCAAGCAACCATTTAGTTCCATTCTCAAAACCATAATCGTTAGAGTTGCAACTATTAATTTTCCAAAGGAGGCAATCAACTCGGCGAATCTTTGGATGAGTATCAAGGGTAGACCTTTTTGGGGCAGATGTAGTGTTGGAAGAATTGTGAAAGGGGTGGCTGTTGCGGTAACATGGAGTGGAGTTAGAGGTCCAGTAGCACATTTGTTATGTATTATTTTCTTTTGTTTCTTTCTTTATTTTGGTGATGCACGAGGGAGATTCCTTGTTTTCCATGTGGGGATTTTTTTATTATTGAGTGGTAGAAATATCCCATCCTTCTACTAAAAAACATCTATGATAACCTGATAAACTTTAAATATTTAATATCACATGTCCTTGATCCAGTCGTCATAATTACCTCAAGATTCATATCAGAAGGAAAGTGAAGGTCAATGTTTGCTTCTACTAAAAAACATCTATGATAACCTGATAAACTTTAAATATTTAATATCACGTGTCCTTGATCCCATCGTCGTAATTACCTCAAGATTCGTATTAGAAGAAAAGAGAAGGTTGATGTTTATATATGAAAATTGGAAGTAAAGGAGAACTTTTTTTTTTTTTTGGAGAAAAATTTGGAGAATATTATTAGAAGAAAAGTGAAGGTCAATGTTTGGCAAGATTGCTATGATCTCCTCGTTTGCATCTTCTCCTGAACCACCGCCACATGCCTTCAAGATTGATGAAAAGTACATGTGGACCCAAGAGCTGTACCCGCCTTCTCCCAGATTTTGCTCTAAACGCACACTCGAAGAAGAGGTGGTCTCTTGATTCCTCAAATAAATCACAAAGAATGTAATTAACATTTCTATCATTTGCCCATTGAGCTCGATTTATCTTGATAAGAATTTTGTCTAAAGATAGCAACCATATGAAGCCCTGAATCTTCAATGGGGATAGTGTTCAACAAATAAGAGACTCAAAATCGGTGGTAGGAAGGCTGGGTGAAGGGTTCTTATTGAGATTCCTATGAAAGGATCTCATGGTAAATCCCGAACGAGAAGACAACTTCCAAATCACTGAGTCCTCCAAATTCAATTCCACTTCTTGAAGCACTGCAAGAACATCTTGTATTATATTAAAAAAATCCATGAATTATCTCGTGTATAGCTGGATATTGAGAGGGGAGAGACTCAATATGATCTTACTCTGTAGTATGTTACTTTTTTTTGCACAAAGGGACTGCTATCAGGGCTAGAATGTTAGTTCTCAGTACTTTACCAAGTTCCAAAGCATTAGCCTTTATTATATTTTAAGCGAGATATAAATGTATGCGTAACAAGAAATGCATGTCTAACCTTCATTGAAAATTCAACTATAGCCCAACATTGTTTATTGTCATTTTGAATTTTTTTATTAATAAGAATGGATATAGTGGCCAAAGCACCGAGTCAGTAATGTTAGCTACACACAACACAATTTGGACGCACATCACATTTATGATCAATACCACATCACATCAAAGAGTTTGCCTTTTGCTTCTAGACTCCTTCACCATTTCCTTGTAAGAGCGGTACCTGTTTTTGGTATATCTGTTGCAAAGCAACACCCCAAAAAAAAGGGAAAAGAAAAAAAGAAGAAGACAATTTTGGATTCTTGATACTGGTGAGCATAGTGTAATTTCCAGTGTTAAATTTGGATTTTGTTTTTGGTAGTCGGCCGGGTTTTATTTTTTTAGTGATTTAGAGCACTATTTTCTATCGTCTAGTTATTTTTGGATTTAATGGAAGCAGTTATCCGTAGAGAGTACAAGTACAAGTGAGGTTTTTTTTTTCCTTGTGAAAGAAGGTTCAGGTAAGTTTACGTCTCCTTTAATACATTACATATTTGGACTGTTAAGGTATATGGGGTTTACACAAAAATATAAGAATCCGGAAGGTATCTCTGCAAAATTTTTTCACTACCAATAAAATTAGCTTTTGCTATTTGTTTGGTTGTAATTTCAACCTGAAGTATTAGGTCAAGGCACAGGTTCACTGGATCATTATACATCTATTTTATTGAATAAATTCCTGCCCTGTCTTGAGCCATTGCTTCTATGCTTCTTCAGATATGAAATTTATACAGATTTTCAGGTGGAGGAGTCTTTCATGTCATTTAGATCACAATGTTGTGCAAATGGAAGTTGTTGGATGTGGCACGAGTTTTGCGTTTTTTTTTTTTGCATGACAAGTTATAAAAATGCAGTTTGATTTAGCTGTTGTTTTAATAAAAATCTCTTTATCATTCGCAGATATTGAAGGCGGCAATTTGATTCTTTCGGCAAAATATTCTCTTATTTGTTCAGCCCAGCAGCTTCCATGTGATGTTGCAGATTGCATTCCTCATTCCGTAGTTCATGTGAGTGTTTGTTCGGATGTTGTTACATTTTAATGTATGCATTCAAGGAGTTTTATTCTTATTCAAAGAACTGAGATGGATTAATTTTTGGTTGACTTTATAGGGGTATATTTGCAATATAATTGAAACTGGATGTTTTGTTCGATTCCTGGGTCATTTGACGGCGTTCTCTCCGAAGAATAAAGTAATTTTGTTTTCGTTTGCATAGTTTTTTTTGGTGTGTTTCTTTCTTTTTATGCTGCTGTTCTTGTTGGTCTTCCATTAACTCATTGCTTTCTCGTCCTGTAGACTGCTGATGATCAGATTGATGATCTTTCTAAAGCATTTTACGTTGGCCAATCTATTCGCGGTCATATTCTCAATGTGAGTAACATAAATCAAATATAACTTCTTCAACATGCGGAATTGAGTATTCATAAAAAAAAACGTGGAATTGAGTAAATCCACTGTTTTAAATATCAATTGATATATCGATGTATTGATTTTTCTGAGTAAATCACTAAATAACGGTCATCTATTGAGGTTTTAGCGAAAAGATGAATTTCTCGTGACAAATTGATTTTTTTTTTTGGGGCAACAGGATGCCCTTATGAAAAGAAGAGGTCTCTAATGCTTTGTAATAGTAATAAAATTTCATATATAACAATATAATAATAAAGAAACAACTTATTCTAAAATATTATGAAAATGTATAGGTTTCTTAGGTTATTTGCAAAATATTTAAACTAAATTTGAAAGTGTTGGGCTATTGGAATTAGATTTCTCAAATGTTGAAATTTGAAATGCACTATATATAAATTACTTTATAATTGAAAACTAAATATTCTCTAATATACTATGAATGGAATCATTGTTTTAAAATGATTATAATTATTATTTTATAAATGAGATTTCATTATACATTTATGCTGCTCCTCCCTTATTTTTTTTTTATTTAGGTCTCTGATTTTCTGAAAACATAAATACCTCCATAATTTCATTTTCACCTCAACAACTCATCAAAAATACTCATCAATAAATATGTATATTGTTTTTCTCCTTTTTTCTGCTTCTTTGACATTTTTTTCTTATTTGTTTTATTACCCAGCAAAAAGGATCAAAATCAATATATTGATCGGTATATCGATATATCGATTTGGACCCTTTTCGATATATCGATAAAATCGATCTTTTAAACATTGAGTAAATCATAAGTTTTATATTTACAGTTTACACTTACTGTACTTGATATGATTTTTCTAGGTTAATACCGAAAGAAGTAGGATTACACTCTCTTTAAAGCAGTCATCCTGTTTTTCAACAACTGGTTCATTGATTGAAGGGTATTTTCTTCTGGAAGAGAAGGTAGATTTCTTGCATACATTTTTGTAGTTATTCATCAATTGCCTGTTTGAGCAATGTTTACTTTGTTTTACATCCTTTATGAAGTTATTCTACATGTTAAATTTTAAATTTGTCAATTGAGGTTGCTTGAAGGAACGTCATGCTTTTATTGAACGATTATGATTTTAGTTCAGTAGCATGATGGAATTGGTTTTTTTTTTTAAATTTTTTCCTGAATTTTGCTTTTAAAGATTCTGAGTGCCTACGTTGATTGCATGGAGCATCTTTGAACAAATAAGTGATGGATTTTATTGATGTCAAATAAATATAGAATTTTTCATTTTTTTCATAATTCGTTTTATTTATTTTATTCTTCTTGTTAATTACTGAATGCAATTTTTAGTTTGCCATATTTTTAATTTTTCAGTCCATTGCATAGGCAAATTTGTTTAGATTCATGATCATTGGCAGTATGCCTTTCAAGTTTGCATTTTATAATTTTACAAATATATTTGTCTACTATGTAAACTTCTGGGCTTGGCTCCTCTCTCTTTCTTGGTTGGTTTTAAGTGGGCCATTGATATCTTGCTTGAGCATACATATGTGTTTCTTACACATGACCCATTCATTAATTCTGACTTTATACCAGTGATTTGAACCAGAAAATGAAGGCTAAGTGCTCTTTTGAATCTTCTGTTTACAAAGTCTTACAAGACAGTCATATCAACTCCAAATAAGTTCATGATTTTAGAGTAATCAATTTAATTTTCTTTTAGATAATAAAAGATTGATGACTTTAAAGTGTTCCAAACGTGATAGATTATGTAGACAATTTTTTGAACTTTCATGTGTCTCACACTTGCAGTTAGTGTTTTGTGTGATATAGGTTGTATTGGAGTAAGGGAATAGGCCTGTTGTTGGGCCTATTCCCTCCGGCCCGGGGGGGCCCATGTGGGGGATCGCCGATTGGGCGTACGGGGGTTCGGGGGCAGCGCCCCGACTCGAATTTTTGTCATGGGTATTTTGGTCTTTTTCCTATTCTAGGGCTTGTACATCTTGTAACTATAAAAGGGATCTTTCGGTCACCACAATACAATACAATATTATTATTCCATCTATTTCTTCTGGTTGCATGTCATGGATTAATTTAGACCGTACTAAACATTTAGCTTTCGCTGATCTTAATGTTATCCTGATTATGTTTATGTCTCCCATTCTGTCACTCGGAAAATTATGTAATCGTGTTATGCAACTTTGAAATGTAGTGCATAGTTCATGACCCACAATAATTTAAATGCATATTTGCTAGGAGTTTGCTTGCAGAGTTTCCTTTGCAAGTTGTTTGTTTGATATCTTATTTTTTTCCCTCTCAGTTTTGGTTCTATTGAAAAGTGTTTCTAGCCAAACAGTGAGAATAAAAGCCACCCCCAAGGACGGAAAAGAAAGAGCTAGAATGCCACCAAAGTCATATTAAAAGAGCCCTAAGGCGCTAAAACTCATTAACATGAAACAACACCCATGGATTATCATCAGAATCAATATTGCAAATCAGAATTAATAAATTTTAATCAAACAAAAAGAAGGTTGTAAAATATGTTAAAAAATTCATATAAGTCAAGTTAAAGATCTAATTATATTAAAACAAAAGACATCAGTGGCTTATTAGAAACCAAATTTAAAATAGGTCAATTCCTATTATCAAGTGAAAATAAAAGTCAGGTGATTGTTGAACCTTAATCAGATATTATCTGTACTTCCTTGTATTCATTGGACAGGCTGTTCTTGACTTGTCATTAGTAGTGAAAAAATTGAAAGATCAAAGATTTAAGTCGGATTCGTTTCTGCTTCAGGAGTTGTCTAAAATGCGGCAGTTCTCACCTGCTTTGGTTGAATCAACTTGAGCAGGTGAGTGGGTGATGACATTTCTAGAATATCTCTAAGGTGAATCTTGAATGTTGGTTTGATAGACTTTTCCATATGAGAGATTTATTGTGAATTTCTTCTTTGAGAGATCTCATGAAAGTAGCATAGCTGCGCTATGCAGTTTGACAAAGGTACTCATCCCGTCACCACCTGCTGTGCATGGTATTATGAGGATATTCCGTGATTTAAGATGAAAATTGTAGAATAACTGACTTTGGTACTGCCTTCCTAGAATGTGCAGCTTGAAAACTGTCAATGAGTGGCTGCAACAAGGCATCATCTTGCACCACATACGTTATTGCAATTTTCCTTGGATTTACTCTTCTGGGTTTGTTGTTTAGTCCCCAGAATGGGTAAATGGCCCATTATTCTTCTGGATCCTTTTTGTATTAGCTGGCCCTCAATTCACATGATAAGTGTTAATACAGAAAATATTACACAAATAGGTAACTTGCATTAAACTTTATTATTTTTAATATTTTTCTGTCAATCTCACACACTTATGGTTTTTTGAACTGCTTGTGATTGTTGTTTGACCTTTTGGTTGCAATATTATATGTCAGTCCTGATTGTCAATTTTTTGGCATTATATTTTTCTCTTATTATTTGTTGCCTTGTGATCATTTAAAGTGATACTCAGACTTTTTTTTATTCTGTGTGTTTCATTTGTGAATTAGATTGCTGGCTTACAAATAACAGAATCCAGCGATTCTGGCGTTACATGGATGAAAAAATTCAGCATTGGTAGTATTGTAAAGGGAAAGATTCAGGAGATAAAAGAATTTGGTGCTGTTGTTAGCTTTAAAGACCATAGCAATATTCTTGGTTTCATCACACAATATCAATGTAAGTGATTTCTGGAAAATTTTAGCATTCAATCTGACTTGAGTTGCTTGATTTTTGACTTGTTGTTTCTGGCAGTGGGTGGAAAAAATGTAGAAGAAGGAAATGTTGTTGAAGCTGTTGTCCTGGACATTAACAAGGCAGATGGACTGGTGGATTTATCCCTCCGATCAGAATTGTTTAGTAAGACCAAGGATGTGAAATCAGACAGTCTGGAATCTAAAAAGGTTTTTTTTCCTGCCTCTCTTTTTGGATATTTATAGGGAAAATATGTTCCATCTTTCAATCTGAAAATCACAAGGAAAACTTTGGTTGCCATTTTTATGACCTTTGTTGGTGTCATCTTATTCAGCTGAAATGAGCATGTGATTTTTTTTCCAGAAACGTAGGAGAGAGCCATGCGTGGACTTGGAACTACACCAGACTGTTACTGCTGTAGTGGAGATTGTGAAAGAATTTTACTTGGCAAGTCTTCTACTGAAGCATTGTTAATCAATTTAATTCTTGTCCCCATCATACCCTTATAAAGCTCCTCCTTTTCCTCATCGCAGGTTCTCTCTTTACCCGAACATAAATGTGCTATAGGATATGCTTCAATAACAGATTATAACATACAGAAGCTTCCCCACAAGCAGTTTACTAATGGCCAAAGGTATATTCCCTGTTTTCCCTGTCAAATCATGATGCCTATTCATATCTTTTCCTATTTTGCTATTGATTTTTGATCTGTCTACTAGGCGCTGAGTGTTACGTCACTTAGTTACAATAAAAGCTTCTATGTTTCTGGGATGTTTTTTCAAAGCAAATTATAGAAGTTTTTTCAAAGCTTCTATTATCTATCAGAAATTTAAAATTTGCA